>QNGE01000033.1:423810-531813 GCA_008508345.1 Paragonimus westermani
AAAGTCTATCTGAATGCGAACGCTGCGATCAAATGTGAGTGATGGTCAACTTGAAAATAAACCAAATCCCCGACTACTCATCAGTTAACGATTTGTTTCCAGTTCGTTTAACACTAAAATTACGTTATAACTGTTCTCAGTAATAAATCGAGCTAACTCAATAACCTAAACGTATAATTAGCTGGAAGGTAAGCGGTGAAAAGTAAAGATTCCGCTGATTTTGATGGCCCGTACTGTCCCCGTTAATTCGATAATACCTTTTCTCAGTGAAAATGCTTGTGAAGCAAGTCTGTTACGTCGACTCGGCAGATGCACTCCTACATCTACTGAGTGCATGTTTACACGGCGTTACTTATTACCCTACTGGTGCACCATCCAAACAGTTTAACTACTTCAATGTGACGACTATAACGGCTTAGTGTTGTTAGCATTCCTAGGATGATACGCCGTACCGGGAACATGCTCATACGCATAGTTGAGTGATAAGCGATTTCTAGCGAAAACCCAGTCATGGTTTTTACCAACGAATCATAACTAGAAAGAGTTGTAAGGACAGGATTGAGCATTGAACAAAATGCGCAGATGATACAGGAATGGACTGGCGAAGGAAAGTAAAGTCCACCGATTCTTTTCCAATTTGAAATATGATTAAAAAAAATTCTAACACAGCTGATCACTCACAATTAACTGCCTCAGTAAGGTTCATAGGAAGCAATGAGACGTTTTCATACAGCGGTACGTTCGAGTAGATGGTGAAACACGCTGACACTCGATTGTGTACACTGAGAAAACAGCATCCAGTCAAACTAGAAATCAACGGTCAGTTCATTAAGATGTTCGTGAACCTTGCAAAAGCTAAGTTAGAAAGCAAGAAAAAATAATCAGGTCACTGAAGGTAATTCACTGTATTAGCCAGATACAAAGTGAACACAGAAGTGCACACTTCAAGTGTTACGCAGAAACTGCAACAGTAATCTTAAGAATAATTCAGAAACAGTGGCAGTTTTCTAACGTAACACGCGTTGCAGTAAGCTTAACAGTGCGATGTTGTATCAATGAATGTGGTTGTTTCACATGCAACTAAATAAACGGTTGAGGATTATCAAGATGGATAGTAGAAGGTACGAAGACAGTGTATCAACAGGTCACGTTTTGAAAATCATATTCTGAACTGTAGTGAACCCACTTGAAAAACGTTGCCAGTTCAACCATACACAATCGGTAAAGTGTAGATGCCTGTTACTTCTGTTCGCTTTCTCTTTGCCAAGTTTTGTGTTGAGCTTTGCTACACAACCTACGTTTAACGAAGACAAGCGCCGAAGGCAGTGAACAACAAATCAAGTCACCATTCTTATAATTATCTTTTTTTCATGCGATCACACAGCATCTAATTAGCAATAAATAACCAGCTTTGACGCTGTAATTCGTCGACCAAATTACGTATAGTAACAGAGGGAAAATTCAGGTGATGAACTACATTTTTCTTCAAAGTTATTTGGTAAGTAGACTTTCATTATTAAGAATAGGAAAATACTGCCAAAGTCAACGAACGGAATCATACCTTCGAAAAACTGTGTTGAACTGGAGTTTCGAAGACAGAAATATAATTAAGGGATTATTATAAAGTGTAGATGAGTTGGATGGGTAGGCAGGACACCTACCAGTAAGCTAAGTGCAATCGAATGATTACACACCGGGTGATGCGTTCACCCCGGCTAATCTGTCCGTCAAACGTTTAAGTGAGGAAGTAATTTCGGTACGATTTTAACGTTGTCTTATCTTTCCCGTGCTCTCATGGGGCAAGCGTTTCATCAACTCGCATCACAATATTTTGAATGAGGCACAGTTTATCAAGGTGAAAAGAACGGACGAGTTTGAAGTAAAATCGTATGATTTACTAGTGAGATTCGCCCACCGTATGCAATTAATGATGATAATCACTCGACAGATCCGACTGATTGAGCACGTTCTGTATTGCTTGTCTCTCGACATGAAGTGCAATGCGTGGTTCAGAAACTATTTTCCCAATTACGACCTGCTGCAGAAAAATGATTATATAACACGGCAGAAAAGAAAACACTAAAATACGAAATCACCTGTTGCGTCAGCTTACAAGGGAAATCAGCAATTACAGCATGTTTCTGAACCTGACTTTACGTCAACTATAAGAAGCTTAGGAAGCAAAAATATGATTGATAGGCAGTATCAAAATAGATCATATAAATAAAGGTAGCTCACTGAAACCGGGCTATAACTCACAAATACTTGTTGTTCTTCGTTTTGATGATGAATGGCAGGATGACCATCACCCATTGCTAACGATACACATCTGTGAGCCAAACTCGAGTAAAGCTGTTTTCGATGCAGCTATGAGGACATTTACTCACAGAGTTATTTTGTTATTTCCATAGATATTCCAAAATTGTTTGATCAGCTTTCGCTGACTTCAGCAGATAGGTCTGTGAACAATGTGCTCTAGCTGGATTAACGTAACAGAGCTATTTGGAAATGGTCGATCGCATTAATAGAAAAAAGCAGTGATTATTATGTGAAAGCACATCATATTATATAAGTAAGATGTGTTTCAGCTTAGCTCTTCACCTAAGCTAAATGTTGACAAACATAACCTTTATGTTGAGAATGAACACCTCTAAAAATTGTTAATATCAATCAGATCCAGGAGATGATCATAAATCACTAATGAACTGTTGGTATAGTGAACATTAAGCAGTTGCGAAACAGCTTATCTGAGTTCAGTCAAATATTCAAGCGCGTCAGCGTACAGAACGGAAATAAGGCTATGCCATTTGTGCAAAAGCGTCAAACTCTCTACGAATTTGATGAACGCGTGACCTTTCGAAAAGGCACGGTGATGTTTATGACATTTGACTTGACTCGCGAACGGTTTGTTGGATGATACTGAATTCTGTACAAACATAAACTATCATTCAAATGTCACTCATTCCGTGTATATCCTGAAAATGAACACACAAATTCCGATGTGGTGTACGCATCCGTACACACCAGTGTGAACATCTTAAAAACGAATTCGTACAGCTTTGTCCTCATATTGCTAATGGATATAAGATGGAATGTAACAGATGGACTTTGAGGGCCAAGAATAACAATGAGGTTTATCAATAACTTGTACCTTACTCTTGCTTTGCCAGGTTGTAAACATATTACAACCAGCAACAGAACCAATGTACGAACAACCGTATTTTGCTGCGTACAAGTTGTAATCAATTGATTCCCAACACGCCAAAATGTGGACAACAGCCACAAGGAGGTTAAGTGAGCTAAATGTGCATGAATGCAAGCATGTCCATTTTGAGGAATTTCTGTTGCCAATCACAAATTTCATGTTTTTGCACGTGCCTTAATTACTCAAGCACCTTCCGCCTATTCAGTATATAGAGGATTCTTCCAAGGATTATTTATCCACGTACAGCATTGTTTATATTGAGAATAGATCCAAGTTCCACCAAAGAGAACAATTTGGTCGAAACTGACTACTTTCTGTTCCAGACGTGTGCACAAGAGATTGTCAAAATCGATGATCGCACCAAAGATTAGAACATTCACCTGATTCACTTTTCTTAATATCTGGTGGTTGATAACTTCAACAAAAATTTCCACATGCGTATCGTGTCACGCGATGTGAAACTGTTTGGATCTAAAGTGATCGGTAGACTATTCAGTCAGTGGCTTGCTGTTAACTTTACAAACTTCGGGTTCAGAAAAATAGATCTGTTGTGAATTAGACACGGGAAGCCGATTATTTTTACTTATCACGTTTTCGACTGTTCTGACAGTAGCCCCGAAGTGGTCGCGAAATATTGAAACCACTAATGCCTTGCCCAGTGTAGACTGGTCAGCGATAAAACACCATTTACGATTCGAGGTTGTGGAAGGTGAATTGCCACGCGCCAACCTGTGGTCGAATCGTCGATACCTCATGAAACGTACTGTCACCGTTCTGTTTGAATGATGTCGAGTTTCATACTCAGTAAGTGATGTGCAATTCCCTGCCTGGAACTCTGATTTTGCCGTTTCGTGCCCTTACCATTTACTGAATACACTGACCTGCAAATTCAGCGGCCAAAATGCACGGAAAATGTCGGTGCGCAGCACATCTTGACATTTTCTCATGTCTTCATTTTCATGGATGGAATCTATGTCGTCAAGCAAAGGGATCATTTTTACAGTAATTTTCATTGGTGAACATTGGAGGAAATGGTTAACATATGTTGAAAACCAGTGAGAGTTGACCAAATCTCTTAGTTGAAGGGATGTTGCAATAAGCGGATACTGAGGATCAGTATCAGGCTTGTACTTCGCCAGTTAATGTTGCAGATCTTCGACAGGACAAGAGCTTGAATCCAGATTTTAGAGGATTATGTAAACCATCGCGCCATCGATCTCATGCTAATCGTGGGCAAACTATAAAATCTTAACGTTCAGCCACAGTTTCCTTCAGGTAACGATCAAAGTAACCGAGCGAAAGCAGATCCAAACCTGTTCTATGAAGCTCGATGCGTTGCCGAACGTTCGTGACTCCTCACCAAACAGAAACCACGAACGTTATCCAACTTGAAGAACACTGCTTTAACAACTGATGAGGCTTCGTGGTTCTGCGAATGTAAGGTAAACAACGTTCACCATTAATCTTGACTGAACGGGTAAATGCAATTGGTAGGTTCCACCAAATGTTAGGTCAGTGGTGCATGAGTCAGCACGATCGTCTCGTCAGAATGAAATTCGGAGTTTACCTACCAATCACGGTGAGAATGTGTAATAATGACTGTTGTTATATAAGGCAAGGCATCTTGATTGTGGATGTGCATGATCAGTCCTCCGACTTTATCAAGGTAACTTCAGATACAAACGTTTGCAACCGCATACCTACTTGCTCTCATTCTTCAAATCCTAATTCAATCGTCGTCTGATTCTGGTGTTCTTACCGAAATGCTTCCAGTTTCATATTGCAAAACAAAACTGCAAAGATGACTGTTGAACTTGTAAGCAGCGAGATTCGATAGGGAAGTATACATACTCTAGGCAGCTTTACAATATACATCCCACGTCAAATAATACGAAGATATTTGAAATCGTCGCTGCCTTTTGAAGAGAATAAACAATGCAGCCAGTTCTGTGACACGTGTCATAGTTGCATCCCAGCACTAAGTTGTTAGAGGAGTACGGGGCGCAATGATTAGAGAGGTTACCATAAATTTTCTTCGGGCTCATTAGCAACCACAAGGCATGCTTTCAATATTTGGATATGTGTGATACTTATTATGCCAGTCCAGCTTGGACCAACAATGTGTCACTTCCCTTGCAACGTCTTTTATCTATTTTTGCAAACGACACCCTGATTGTATAATCACTGCATAACAACCAAATAAGTGACCAACTGAACATTTAGGCGGTAGACGGCGGTGCATCAAAAAACTGTGATCCTCACTAAAGATCAACGTAGTACGCAGTAAGCGACGGTGCGTTGGCACTTCCCTTTTCCTTTAGTGCACAAAACGTCGTAATTGGATCGTTTAAAGTGCAGTATAATATTGATAAACGATTGATGAATGAGAGCTAACCACTGACAGTGTAACCAAGTGCACAGCTCTTATTGACCAGCGCGCCGTGAATAATCATCGACAACAAAAGTGAATTACTATAAAAGCCAGCGAAAACACGGATGTTCGTACAACATCAGTGAGCTGAACAGAAGAATGAAGTTGGCCTACTTGCTTCTTTTTGCATTGGTGCCAGTGGCACTGGCACACAGCTACTACGAACGCAGTCCAAACCATTATGGACATCGCGTCTACTCTGACCAGGCGTATCTCAAGGAAAACAACAAGCGTAACAGATACGGTGATTATGATTTGCAAGGGAAATTTGCCGGACGCGGAAAAGCTTACCTTTACGGCGATTGGGATCGACATGGCCACGATGATGACCAAGGCCGCTATGCCGCCCACGGCCACTTCGGACTCGGTGGTGGTTCCAAACAAGGCTCCAACTACGATGTACACGGATATATAAACGGTGAAGGCGCATTCAGTAGCCACGGCCGTCAGAGGGAGGGTGACGAATTCCACCAAGAAGATAAGTATAGTCAGGGTGGCGGGTATGATAACTACGGTCATAAAAAGTACTACAACGACTACGACACATACGGAGGAGCTAAGACCTACGGAGACAACTATGTGGACAACAAGTTTGATATTTACGGCAAGGTGAAGTTGAAGGGCAAACTGAATGCCTACGGAGAGGCTGACGCCTACAAGGAGTACGACGACTATGCTAAGTATGAGGACTATGGCAAGACTAAGGACATTGGCAACTATGACGAATACGGTAAATATGACGGACGAGGCAAACTAAATGTGTATGGAAAGCTGAGAGGCCACGGTGACTACGGCAGCGACAAGCACGCTGGTCGTCGATCTAACTACAACAGCTACGGGAGATACAACACATACCAACCCCGAAACCGCTACTATCGTTACTAAGAAATCAGGAGTAATGTAACCTAATTGTGCCTGGAAAATATACGACAACGTCAATAATACAGTTATACTTGTCTACCTACATATTCTTTTGTGTATATCTGTGGCAGTGAAATCTATTCCCCTGCTTCGTTTGATCTAAAATACATTTGGTCTCCTTCTGTAATGGATCGTGTGCCCTCTTGTTTTAGGTTTCTGGCATAAGTATCCTTTCAGAGATTATTTGTCATTAGCGGTATTTCCTGCAGGTTTGGATTGTCCGAAAAGTTGAACGCACTAGTCAAGATAGTTTTAAGGCACGGATTATGACCATGTAAACTTCTGTAACTTACTAACAACTTACTAACATAAAACTGCGAAGTGCAGATGAGGACAGAATAAACCTTTTCAGTCATAAATTGGTCCTAGTATTATTAAATAAACCTTAAGCCGTCGAAATGTAGTCGTTTGAGTTCACCATTTTCGTTCTATTTGCCGATGTCTTGCTATAAATCACTTAGTTTCATCTATGCACAGGAACGGATTTAGGACCGGCAAATGCCCACGTCTGTTTTTATTGTCTACTGATGAGTAGTCGGGGATTTGGTTAGTTCCAATTTGAGCAACACTCATAGTTGATTGCAACCTACGCATTCAGATAGACTTTCAGCCAGCCGCTTTCTGAAAGAAGCATTAGACTCGAGTTTCTCACTAGAGCTTGTCAGCAGTGCATATCCTTGACACGGCCGGGACTAGAACTGCAGTCACGCTTTCATGAAACAACCATGTTGACCACTTCATCAATGAACGTACATTAGGCGTGACTGATTTATCAAAACTGAACGCTCAACCACTTTTGCTTGTGAGTGAAGATCAGGTTACTGGATCATGCTGACAACAGGCGCAATAACTGTTTTGTTAAGTCCAATCGATAACTATGCGATTAGGACTTCCGAGACAGGTCGAAATCAGTGATCTCATTAAACCTGCTAGGTGATATTTTGGGTTTCTGATAAGTAGTCGGAGATTTGATTAGTTTCAGGCTGAAAATTTCACTGGGTTAAACTTTTCCCATTCGGTGCATAGACATAACCATTCCCCAGTGCAATAGCCAATTTGAATAGGGAGTATCACATAGAGCGATTTTTCGTGGTTTAAAAAGTTAACGACTCATATTAAATAGTAATAGCACATTTCAATACAAAACTACCTTCAAAACTAGCGTCAACAGTTACTGATTTCGTTCTGGTTGATACTAATATACATCCCTTTGAGAAATGCAACAGTTACGCCACTATTAGCCGGGTATCGGGAAGTTTTAATGCAAACCACGGACCTGTCGCTTCTTTGATTTGACACACGGATGGTTGCTTATGAACAATTTGCACAATTCACAATGCACTCGTTGTTTAACTCCAGCTCAGTCCTTAGCTGACTAACCAGTTAAATAGACTCAGTTTACAACATGTTATTCAATAAAACGCTATTGGGTACATTACCAAAAACTTGAGGATTTACAATCAATCACAAGCCTGCGTGACGCCAACGGTTAGCAGCAATCACCGAGTCTAAATTGTATCAGATCACCTTACAACGTCACACAGTATTACAAACGTTTACTCTCATAGTTTGAAGCAAACATTTCAAGTCAGTTGACTGCTTAAGAAGAAGGAAAAGTAGCTCTTTTCAGTATCCATTTACTGTGGTTGTGATTAAGTGGTCTCCAGAATAAGTCGCGCGGAAACAATACTCACTTTTGTTGACAATTTGTGACCAGTGATACCATCATGTAGAACAATCACTTGACTATCCCGTCTTCTCTTTTGCGTATAAAACTTCGGTGACAACAAGGGAAGAATCACAGCTTCAAGTTTCCCGAGGCGGAGAAGCAAATTAACTGCAGTGTCTTTCCTGACTTTCCGATCAAAGTTCTAACCGTGAAAGCCACAATCCATGCTCTGCTGATAAAATTACTTAAAAGTAACATGTAGACAATAATCTCCTTGCTAATGCGACAGAGTTCGTCTGCTGGCTACTAAATGCGAAGCACATAGCAAGTACGAGTACAGATTCAGAATCTTGTTCGATAAACCGAACTGGTAAACATAGTGTTAACTATAATTTGATGAGACAATTATCCAACACTCAGGCAAGGAACTTCAAAACCAGGGTGTCACTTTCACTGAGGGAACCGGTGAAGAAAAGGGAAAGGGATTTTCAAAGGGTGACCTGAAAAATGGTGAAGGGGGCTGGAAAATACCTCATATTAGGTAGCTTTGTGAGGCGAAAGAACATTATTAAATTTCAGATTGATCACCCGTTATTTTTTGTTCTAAGGATGGCTGGGAACTTTTTTCACTCGTCTAGCAGAAATGTCTAAAGTGAGAGTGGACTTACTTGGTTTTTACTTCCCGCCCAACTGTTAACATGATTCTGCATAAAACCCTCTGATTACTTCAAATTTGTACGATTTTCAGCTTAAACTTTCATCTCTGCCAGTTTAAAAAAGTTCTTTTATGTAAAAAGAGTATAAAACTTGAAAGATTTGGTGGAGTTAGTGCAAAATGGGTGGCCAAGTTTAACCTGAAAAATCAGTATGTCTCCGGTCAAAGTTGATCTGAACGTAAAGTGAACGAAACAATGAGAATCGTTGGATTTCATTGATAGGATTTTTGCTCAAAACAGAAATGAAAGAATACTGCACACAGTTTGTTTTCGAAATGAATTCAACTAAAGTATACAAGATTAAACGACAACCAGCTGGGTCGTTGAAATCTATCAGTAACTATTTTCTTGGACGCAGCCTGAAGGCCAGTATTGAAGTCGCGGGTGTTGTGGATGGCATCACAACCGTAAATAAATAAAAATTTCCATTTGAATTGCTCTTCCGTTCGGAAACGCTAGAGAAGTTGCTGTAAGATCACTACTGAACTACCGATTTAACTGATGTTTGAACTTAGGAGCTATAGGTAGCAAACATCTCGTAAAGCTCGGAAATACGTCACCCAGTCACTGGTTCCGTCTACTAACATCATTTGAAATGGAACTACTACTAGGACAGCCGGTCTGATTTGGAAACAACTCAACAGTTGAATGAACATGCAGCGCTTGACAACAGATTCACAGCCATTAGAATGGAAAATTACGGTGTCTTGATGAGGTGAAATCAAACCATGGTAATCACACCAGCTGTCGACTTCGCATAGGTGACACTATTAGCAAGGTGGCCACATGCTGAAAATTATCATGAAGTTTTTGAAAGTGATTTGAGAGTAGCACAAAGTTATGAGCTAGTTGTAATACCCTATGTTTCAACCACCTCGGTTGGCTTAAAGGCCGAGAGTGGCAATCCAAATCGCATTAACAAAAGAACAGAGGTCACGTGGGATTTGCCCTGGTTACGTCAATTTGTGCTATATCTGACCTGATTAGTCTAATCTTTTTTCCACTAAGTGGGGATGATACGGACGTAGATAAGACGCGTCTTTCTGGTCGTATTCATCCATCCGCGCCGCTACTGTTATAATTAATGCGAGCGCATTGTGTGTAAATGGTGAGAGGTACAGCATAGCTTTGGCAAGCTTGGAAAGAGACCCTTGTGAAACAATCGGGGTTGATTAAGACATAATTTGTGATTCCCTGAGAGTGTATGTAATTCGATGACCAATTCCTTATCAAGCTTTCAATGTTGGTGTGCGTCTTCTGAAGGGAACCGAGCGCGCCTTTTGTGCCCAACAACACGTACTCTAGTTCGTCTGCCTGCCTGTTCTATATGAGTGGCATTGTAATCAACGTACGTGAGTTCGTAAACGCAGTCTCTGTGATCGCTGGTAGAAACTGTATCCTCAGGATATATCACTAGTCTTTCTAAGCTATCATCCTTTCTTGATACAATCTGCACAGCGTGCTCAAAAGAGTGGGGTGGATTTTTCAGTTTTGTTCACAATATAGTATTTGCAGAATACACTTGAAAGTTCTGACCTCTTTGGTCTCCTGCTTAGTCAAAATGAGCCCAACTTTTTAATAAATGTGTTTGCACACGGATTAGCAGGTAGCATTTCTTCGGTGCGACAACCGTGGTTTCTCGCACTGAAGAAATGCTAGCTTTAACCTAAACTACTTAAATACCAAAGACTCATTGTTAGGCAAGGTTGTTATCTTTAAAGGGGTATTCATTAGATCGGATCCTGCTGTGAAACTGCCGTATGAAAAAGACATATTTGGCTCAATGTTTTTTCCACCGACGTCATTTGGGCAGAAGATAGCCATTCTTTATGACCTCTGCAAACTAGTACGTTTAAAAGTAGAGGAAGAGGCGAAAATAATGGGTGATATTCCCTGTGGTTCAAATTCGAGTTAGTTTCGACGGTTTCTTCGAAATAAGTGCACTCATGGTTTACCGTGCCTACCTACTGTCGTAATGCGTATAGGGAGCAGCCTTCGTCAAACCGTACATGAGGAGCGCTGATGTAGTATCTTGATTTGGCTGACTGGTACACAACATTCTGGACGAGTACGTCTGTGTTCTGCATTGAAGTTGTGCCAAGTGAACTGTAAGTACAGCACTATTAACAGAACCTAAACTAATAGCTTACAACGGTACAGAACTTATTTGTCCAGAATCGGTGATAATCAAGAAGTGACCTCGTCATTGATTGACGCTATTGTGAGAGTTGACTTTTCGGTTAAGTGCCATTTATTCCCATTATCGAATCTCGATCTGACCCTCGAAACGAAGACAGGTTGCTGTGAATACGGTCTGAATTTCGTGAGCACATTCAGTGGTGTACCTTTTTGCAGCGAAAATGATAAAACATTTTTCATTGCACATGCTAGTAAACTTCATTTAATCGCAGGTTGGCTGCTTACACCTAACGTCGCGTTAATATATTATTTACAGAATAGTCTGTACCGGATGAGGGTTAGTCACAGTACAGAGTCAAAACAAACCAAGCTGCCAAAGAGAAATAGAACACTGTGACATGTCCACCTCCGTTTAAACTAGGCGTTGCGGCAAATGGACATTCGTACAGGTCTGCAAACAGCTCCACCAAGCAGATGCCGGGAGGTCATTGGAAAAGTGTAAGCCAACTGCTCATAACAAAACGGTGATCATTTTGCAGACACTTAGTTCAAGAGCGTGAACGTGACACCATGTTGGAGTAAATATGAAAGTTTTGGGTGACTATTTTACGTTGTTGTAACTCTTCCAGTTTCAATACTGCGAAATGACAATGACAAATTACACTGCGATTGTAATAGGTCAACTCAACACACAAGTGAACATCCTGAATAATGAGCCCAAACACAATGCAACTGCAGGCTTAAACGTAATATATTCCTGCAAAGAAACGTACAGGTTGGCACCAATAACCGCGTTCAATCCACACACGTAACTCATTTGGCTGATGGTAGGGATGACAGAATACTGATTGGACTAATAGCTTATTCAGTAGTGAATACGTCCTAAAATAATTGCACAGCTGAGTATACATCGTGGCTGTTCTCTTATCTTGTTTCCGATTGACTTTTGGTAATTGACGCTTTGAGTCAAATTTTTGGTTGTACGTCACGACCCAGGTAGCAAACATCCCTACAGAACCACACCGGTTCTAGATATTTTTTAAGTTGACGCACTGAAGTTATACTATTCAAGAGAAAGGCCAACGTCTAAAGCGTTACTCGAATAATTGCGTAATTGTGCCAACGCTTCGGTAGTCGAAAATAAGTCGAAATACTCAAGAAACACTGAAATCTCTGGTGAGTTGCGAGAGAACTTTTTATGCAAATTCGGTTACATTCACAACTGTTCGCAGTTCTAGCATTCCGATTGAAGTTCCAGTCGACCCATTTTCGCTCGTGTTATTAGAATTCTTTAGTAGCGCACGTCCTTCTCACGGTCTCCACTGGATTCCAGAAAAACATATCAATCGCCGTGCTACTGGATTTCCACTAAGCATGACTGGCCGATCACACGCAAAAGCTTAGCAACATTCGTTTGCAAATAACTCTCAGATTACACGATCGCCTTTTGAGAAAACACAATAGTTATCTTGAAAACCTCAAACGATGATCCCACGACAAGAACTCCACTCCACATTTGAACAACAAAAACCATTAATTTGTTTACTGATACGTGAATTACTTGTGGGCAGAATACAAAATGAAAGCGTTTTATTTAGACGTTCAGATATTCCCCCGTGAGTACTGCCCAGATTGTCCAATCGCCTCAACGGAAGACATACTGACTGTAGCGTCAATGATACCTCGATATCCCCATGTTACCTCTGCTAGAATTTTCTTCCATGTTGAAAGCACCGGATTAATTAGACACACTGGGTTATATATACTACTGAGGAGATATAACAGAAACTAAATTCCGGTGTTGGTTTGTGTTAATCAATCGATATCCAACAACTGCTGTTAATTATATGCGATGTTCAATGTAACATGCAAAGTCATGGGACGAAAGATGAGTTAACTACTGCGGTAAAAAGCTTACTCTAAACGTAGTATTTTCTTACGTGTCAAGGTGTTTGATCACGTGGATAAACCGTTGGCTTATGCACCGCCTGCTCAAAATTCCAACATGTATGTATGAAGGGGCATTAATTATTCTGTACAATTCGTGACAATGTCAACCGGAGAAACAGTACTCACATATCGTCATGGTAACTTTTGGTTACTATAGTGATGTCCTTGTGAGGTAGCAATTTCTGCCCACCGGATCTTAACGGAGCGATTTGGACAAAATCCGTCCGTCACCTGAAGCAGTCACTGTTTCTGAACGAAGCATACATTTACGAATGACCTAGGTGGTAACACACAGCTGGTTGATCTACAAATTTGATAGTGAAAAATGGAAAAATGACAGTACTACATGGTTAGGAAACCCAATTATTATATGAAAAACAGCACAAAATGTTTGCTGGTGAGACTTACCGCGCATTCAATCAAAAGTGAAAAGAGTCAAGCACCCTCATTTCATGAGTTTAAATGCAAATGCGTTCCAACTTGAACACTGCTCATTTGAACCGTCTTGCTCATTGCAGATTTGGTTTACAATACCTGAAATGATGACTGTGAAAAGGTACTGTGGGCTGCAACTCATATCACAGTAGTATCTGCAGAATACCTTAACAATGGTGAGCAAATCTTTTTTTACCACATTCAGATAATAAACCAACTTTATGCTTTAGACTGAAGCATCTTTCGTGAATAATGTTGCAGTTATCGGTCAACACCTTAGAAACAATGCCTTCCACTATATTAGAGCCTGACAGTTAGGTTTACAGTCCGCGCAACAAAGAAAGACTAAAAGGAATCCCGGATAGCTAAATGTTTAATAACCTTTCACGTAACATAAACAAGAAGATAACACAACCAATTTCCTACCACATAAATTTATTGATCCAAATTACTTACCAAACGTTCCATTGATTCTACCTCACCTTAGCTTTGCAATGGTAAACAAAATAAGAGGCCCTTGACCTCGGAATTTTATATTCATGAAGTGAAGTGTGTGATGTTTGAGATGAAGTTCATGGGTAAATCGGCGACCGGAATAAATCTGGCGTTTATAAATTCAACCAGCCTTGTTAGTCACTGATCATGGAATACGCTTAGACTCAGCTTTTTCACATGACCTTAAAACCCTGCTGTTTATGGATTATCATGCGCAATCAGACATGCATATTAAAGAAGGAAATTCCCAACTGTGTATGCTTTTGCGTGCAGCTCACTTGGTTCCAATTTAAATGCTTTTCTGTGTAGAAGAAACTCTTAGCTGAACACTGGTATTGATAAGTTAAAATCGATCTCGAAGATGGCGTGCAGAATTTGTTCAACAATTTGGCATACCAATCGAAGTTATTCGAATTTGATCCACTTGAAATTCGGGGGTGCATTTGGGAAACAGAAGGAATGACTGAAAGCCATCTTTCGTGTGAACGCATTAACCGGACATTTTCGGAATTGTCCAATTCAGAGAGCATCGCACAACCTGATCCCTGACCTCAGCACATTAATTTAAAATGATGTGTCAGTTTGCATGATTAATTCAATTTAGTTGTGCCTTTTTTTGAATCCAGAGAACGTTTATGCGACAGCCATCCATATTAGCCTGCTCTGCATGTTCACACCATGATGAAAGTAGGTTGTTCTCATCTGCATTTCAATAAATCATTGTTCTACTGAAAAGCAGACCTGCACAATTTGGTGCCGTTCAACATTCCGTCGCTCTTAATTAGTTTGTCTGATTCTTTCCTTCCCGTGGACATCTTTCCCAACTAACCTGGGTACATTTCTTGAATCTTATCATCACTCAAAGCTTTGTGCATGCATCAGATATTAATCGAATTCTAAGTTTTAATGCTAAAAAGAGATTTAAGCACGCTGAGTATATTTTCAATCACAGGTGTTATAGTACACCATGACAATTTGTCAAAATCCGAGATTTTATGAAACGTTGGTTAGTTTGGAAGCAGTTTGCAATTTGCATCATACGAAGTTTGGGTCGTCACCAAGGTAATGCAGTTCATTTGAGAATTACAGGTGTTAATGATATGGCGGAAAATTAGTTATTACGACGCTGGTAAGCAATGGCAGTTTAATTGGTTGAGCAAGTGAATTCTGTGGTTATTAGTGAGGAGGTCAACTCTGTGTGTACAGATGTCACTTGTCGAAATACACTGATTGGAATAACCGACAAGGTCTGCAACAAGAGATGCAATACCACTGCAATTGTACTATTTATCTCTAGACAAACCTAAAAACGTTGAGGTGAGGTTCATTTCCATACACTTGGTATTTTGCGTAATCTAAACTTGATACACAAACAACAAGCGTTTCGCAGTATTTCTGTAGACAACTTGACTACTAAATCTTAAAAACTTCTGGCAGAAACGATTTCGCGCCTCATTTATCTTTCAGCCGATCAGGTTTGATCAGCCTGTGAATGTGGACATGGGAATTGTAAGTTTATTATATGTGAGTAACTCTTGAATGTCTTTGTTAATAGAGCCGGAAAGTTTCTAACTGTTCTTTAAGTAAAGCCACATTTTGCAAACTCTTTTGATCAGTTGCAACCGAACCATTTGAGGTCCAAACGGGTTTGATCCTCTCAACAGTGAGTATTAAATGCTAATTTATGGGCACGTGTGGGAAGATTATTAATTCACTACCTTAGCACAACCTCCTTCCACTCTGTGACCCAAACATATCTACGTTTTTCTTGCTGATAAAAATGGCCTATTTTGATTTATGTTATCAATTCGCAAATAATACACATAAATCTAAAACACATGTTTTCGGAATTGCCTTTCATTCTCAGTGGGCGCATATTCTCAGGCTCGATTATTTTTCGCGAGACAGATACAGTTTACACAGGAAGCTACCATCAAAAGCGTGGGAAGGTTATTTAACTAATATATTTATCATAAACAACAACAAAATAATAAGAACTAATCACGGTTAGCGACCCACGCAATGACTAACATTTCCACGTGTGCGATATTCGAGGTACCCGAATACAAAAATGTTGAGCAAAGGACTGGATAACATGCTGCAAACTGTACAAGTATGCAAAGTCCACGCCTTCATGACAAACAATTCTGTGTAGTGTAAATGATCAGCCTCAGCTGGCAGCAGCTATGCTGTTGTTATCTAACAGGATGCAGTTCGCTTTCTCAGCTGGTTGCACACTTAGGCAGGCGTGTTCGCTTTTGCTTATCGTCCGCTGAATAGCACGAGTTCTGCGGTCAATCGACGTACACAAAATCCCATTGTCTTCCAGTTACCATGCCGCCCCACTGGACATTGCGGCCTGAGAAGCTCACACAGCCAAACAAAAAGCAGACAAGGTAATGGATAACAGAAAGCCAACCGAGTTGGTTGATACATAGTGTAGTACCACTTGCTCGTAACGGTGTTATTCTCAATCCACTTAAGGGTAAGGCTCAACTTTGAAGTGTACGATATTTTTGCTTCATTGTAAACAAACTACATGAAAGGAATCCATCGGTCAGCCACAGCATCATCACCTTCGGCTCCTCGGTCATTCAAGGCGCACATTATCGATAACGGTTTTTCTTGTGGTAGATCTTTGTGCACTAAACAGTAGAAAATTTGGTCCGGGATGATCATCTCACTTATTTTGATTCAGCGGATGGAAATTCGCTATGAACTAAATCGCCGTCAGCTTTCACAGTGGAAAATTCCGAACCATAGATGGATCGCTCAGCAGTGAGCCTGAGCACTATTCCAGCCAACCTTCCGGGGCAAAATATAAGGTCACCAGTTCGCCCACCACGGTTCAAAAACCTGCTAAAATCTTACCCGTGGTGGTCACGGACCAGGCCTCACGGACATGTGCTGAGCGTTACGCAGCAAAAATCGTGTTCTGTAGGCTCGTCTGGAGGTCAGCAATAATTGATGATGATTTGCCTCATTCATTGGCTTTCAACCAGTACATATAGAGCTGCAGCATGTTGCAAGCGAGGTCCCTGATTTTTCGTGTAATATCCGAGTCAGTTAGTGATGTTAAGTAAAGTTGTTCATTTTTCTGTCCAACAGCGAATGTGTTATACTGGCTTCACAAATGAATCTGGTATTTAACAGCGAGTGATTAAAAAGCAATTGCAATAATCCGATCACAAGTTAGTTATCACTTACAGCTTTTGGGTTGCTAACTACATCAAACATTCCAACTAACTGACAACAAAACAGTTCTCCGCAATGAGCAAAAAGCACACCCACTGAGCAAAAGCTCGGTTTAGCTGACCTACCCATCCATGGTCCTTTTGGTATGACCCGTATTATATCATTATCATTTGAAAGAGTGAACTTTCAAGTGCGTGTGATAGAAAGCTACGTAAAATTCAACTAGTCCCGGCGTTAGTGAACGAAACAGCAAACTGCCGAACTGTGACGAGTATCAACTGCTGAGTATCAACTTAGGCATTGGTAGAACTACTGTATAGCTAACTTATTAACATTCAACCTTGTAGTTATCACTTCTCATTTAATCGAAAGAAATAATACTGATTAGACACTTAATTACACCCTAATGCGCGTTAATTATTAGCAGTGTAAATGTTTTCCTTTTTCAGTTGTTTGTTTTTTAATCTTATGTTAAATCAGCGGAAGAATCGAAACATACGTTTTAGTAGCCTAGTCTTACGCATGGTCTGGGCTGGATATATATGTATATATATATGTATATGAGAACAAAGACATATAGGCGAACATATGTTTTGGATAATTCATCTTTAGGCCGGTACAATTATATAAGGAGTGAACAGAGTTAGATCGAGATATCGATCAGACTTATTACAGAGAAACGAGGTCACTGGCCAATCAGTTGGCGATGGCTTGATTGGTCGGTTACGTCACGCTTGTTTGAATTTGTTGATTGCATACAGAACGTTAACGTGACATCACAGAAATTATGCTCATTGGACGTAGTATCCTTATTCACAAACGTGCCGTTGCTAGAAACTGTCTGTGACTACGTGTCTGACAGCGGAATCGACACTGGGTTACCACCGATGAAATTGAAAGAACTTCTGCTCCGTTGCACTGTTAATATAAAACTGATGTTCAACGGTGTGCTATATCGGCACACTGACGGCGTAGCAATAGGTTCCCAGCTCGGACCCCTCCTGGCCGATATATTCACGGGAAAGCTTGAACACACCGCGCTTCAATCCACTATCAGCCGTTTCTGTCAATACCACCGATACGTAGACGATATATTTATCGTAGCCAATTCGGATACTAATATGTACACGGTACTCGACACATTCAATCGCACTCACCGGTCAGTTAAGTTTACATTTGAGGAGGAGATCGAAAACGAGATATCTTTCCTAGATGTTCGTTTGCATCGTCAAATAGACGGAACTATTCAGCGTAGGGTCTATCGCAAGAGTACACTGACAGGTCAGTGCACAAACTTTCACAGTTTTGTACCCCTAAAACAGAAGAGGAATCTGGTACACCGTCTGACTGAGAGAGCATACAAAATTTGTTTAGCGGATACGCTAGAAAATGAACTCGAATTCATAAAGAACGTACTTCAAAATAACGGCTAGCCGGAACGATTTATTGCCAGAAACATGGTCAGAATATCACCTAAACCTGAAGTGTATGAGGTAAGAAAGAAACCCGTCTTCATTCGGGTGCCTTTCAAAGGTTATAGGGCCGCAGAATGGCTGACAAATGGGCTCAACCAGACAATCAGTCGGACCTATGCCACTGCTGAGCTCCGTATTCAATTCTCCACATCCCCATTCTCAGATTTTATAACAAAGATAAACTGACAGTTCATACCTCATCAATGTGTATCTACTCCTTCACTTGTTCCTGAGGAGCAAGTTATATTAGTCGAACATCAAGACAACTTTCAAAACGAATCCAAGAACACCATCCACGATGGCTGGGACAGGGGAAATCACGATCGGTCAACAGCGCTATTCTCGCTCGTCTGGTTGAAAGCTGGCACCAGGTGAAAACTGACGAGGCTTTCAAAGTGGTATATCGCTTGTCAGGCAACCAATCAAAAGCTGTCCGAATTAGAACACTTTGTACTGCCGAGGCTATCGGAATCAGGCTGATTGACCCGATATTCTGTCATCAAAAACGGTTTGTTCAGACGCTGCACCCACCATGACCAAAAATCCATCGGATCGATGGCCAACCGGTGCGGTCAAACCAATGGACCAGCGTGACATAACCTACCAATCAAGCCATCGCCAACTGAATGGCCAGTGACCTCGTTTATCTGTAATAACTCTACTCATTCCTTATATAATTGTACCAGCCTGAAGATGAATGATCAAAAATATATGTTCGCCTACATGTCTTTATTCACATCAGCGTAATGGGCATATTTGAAACATATATGCATATATCTTAAAATGTGCAGAGGGCAGAAGATTATATGTATATAGATATATATATATTTATTGATATCGAACGTGGGAAGTAATGCCTTTTCTTGATGCAAAACGGGATGATGTTTGGACTGACAATCACCCAAACCACATTTGTTCCTGCACCTAAAGTTCACTGAGGAGTGGTTGGCCTGGAGGCATAACTCGCATAGCCTTTTCTTTGATACCGTCGACAACCATTCTGATATGCTCATAGCTCTGAATTTTGAACACTGATCCATGTAATGGTTGCCGTCACATTCTATGCAAGATAAGACGTAATCCCGTCATGGTTCGTCCGTCACGTTAGTAGCTAATGACGCAATACGGTTTCCACGGGCCTCAGATCATTCGTTCTTATAAAACCCATCGCGTCTTTGGCCTGATTATCCCGTATACATGGCCTGCGCAGCAGCTACCTCTGCACAATCACACACGAATTCCAACAAGTCTTTGAAAGTGGGTTCTCGAGGTGTTCGAAATATGCCAGTGGCTTTTTTAACCATCCAAGCTGTAACGCATGAGGCAATCGTCTAACCATCGTTGCCATGGCTACGGAAGCATACAGATCTGCCTCGTATTGCATCTACTGCAGTGTATTTAGGTAGGCTTTCATCCGTATTACTAGCTTGTTTAATGCATCCCCATCATTCGTTCTCACGGTTGGTCCACCAACTAGCTTATTGATGTAGGTTCGAGCTATTAAGTGCGGGCGACCGAACCTCGTCCTAAGTGTCTTCATCGCATCTCGAAAACCTTCCACAGGATCCAATATGGCACATCTTTCGATAGCTTTTCACAATAATGAATCAGATAAGATAAACGGGCTTCCGGATCTTGCACAATGTTCAAAACATTGAACTGAAAATAACGGATAAACAACCAGTACCTCATCGGATCCCCACTGAATCCAACTGTGTCTCATTTGGTAAGGTTCGACAGGGAATTAATAATCCTTTCATGCTCACTCGCTTCCTGACGGCTTTTCAACGACTTGTCGACAACCTTCGCACATGCCTCCTGCAGGAGTCGGTCTCGCAAACCGTCATGTTGCATTCCGCCACCGTACCACTCAGCCATCGATCCAGCACTCACGGGTCTTTTAACAGGAACATTAAACGAGGTAAAGGCAGCATCACTAGAGACATAAGAGTCAGAGGTTTCGCTTCGTTTTCCTGCACAACTTATCTGGCAGTCATGATCAGGCTTATAAATCCGTAGACCTGTGTCAGCTGGATACTGTATCGTGGACTTTGAAATCAATTTATCTAATTCCCACGGTTAGTGAGGAAGGGACCGAAGTAATCGCACAGGTGTATTCAGAAGCGCACATGAGCAATATATACTCTCCCACTAGACTAAACTTGGCGTCTACTATCATAGATAACTAGCAAAATGATGAGACAAAAATCCGCGAATGAGTGGTCTATATTCCCATGGGCTCAGTAAACGGCAGTGAATTGATTGTGAACGTGTCAGTGTGTGCTTGCTTTCTGGTATGCGTGTGACTGTAAGTTCCGTGTACCACTAACCATGATCAGTGAATGACCAGGATAGTGCCCACTCCCTGCTGCAAAGTTCTTGAAAGCAGCCGTCTCAATGCTTGGTGGCAAGACTACCCGGATTAGGGATTTTACGCTCAGAGCTTGTACAGGTAAGAGAAGTGGCTACAAAGTCGTCAATTCAAGACGAATTCTAGTCGAAATTATTTCGTGTGCATGAGTGATTATAACTGTCCGCTAGAACCGGATGGTCAATCGAAATGGCTGAATAAGATCTACCTGAGTCAAAGTATACTGATTTCGGTGTCTAGAAATCAGAAGAGATGAACCAGCATTCACAAGCTTCAGGGATTTCTCCGTATGTCAAGAACAATATGCTGAAAGAAAGAGATTTCGAACGCAGAAGAAAAGCCGAATGACATAACGTGTCGCAGTGGCGTCAGTAAATACGAAAAGACAGGTTTTTTAACTGGCTAACGTGGTTGACAAATTGAAAACAGTATTCTCCCACTCGGCAAATTATACTTGAAAGCGCAATGCATAGCGGAGGAGGAACACGTCGAAATGATTGCCTTCGTGTAGGACCATCATGAATAACAGCAGTTGGTATTCCACAAAAGTTGATCAGCCTGAACAGTATTTGATGTCATCAAAGATTGATGACAACTCCTGTTTGCCTCAGACTCGCAGGGTTCGGTGAGAAATCTTCGAGTCTATAATAATTGCGCGTAAATTATCAAAATTTATAGTTCTAAATGTGACCGTTGATAAATATTGGTAGTTTTTCGAGTTCTGAAAAAGAAATCCATTGACATACATGAATTTTGCTCACCGTCTCTGTGCTTGTGACAAGAGTAAGAATATTTTTGACCACATGCAGAACTAATCAATAAAAAGCATTAGGAAGCCGCACTTATTTCAACGGAAGCAATCAAACACAATTGATATCATAGGAGGAGCCTATTGATTCGAATTACGAACGGGTACATTCAGGTATATTCTATGTTAGACGGGCTCACATCGCAGATAGTCGTGAAGGTCTATGTCTGTTTGTCGCCCGAAGAGACTCTGGGCTATGAACACATATAGTTGACTTAATCCTGAAAAGGTAAAACCAGTGATGTATTCTGAGAATCTGCGCCATGTGATCATTAGAGCAAAACTTCCAAGTTTTCGGGGAAGTGCAGGTACGGCAGTTCCATCAGTGTCTGAAAATGAATTCTAAATCATGATGAATTCAATGGGTTAGATGACTAGAGCATGGATGCAAAACGGAATACCAAATAGTTAATCAGAAACTTATGAACATTTGGACAAACTACCATAAGATACAAGATAAAATTCTCCGGGTTTGTGGAGGGCTTCAAATTTGAACCAAGAAACGCGAATCTCATCACTTCAGTAGGACACGTTAACATGAAGGATCACGATTACTCGTTGAACAGTCTTGCACCTAAAATTTCCAACGGTTAAAAAGTCTTTAAATTGCATTTCAAGAGAAGCACCAAAAGCCGTTCGTTGTAAGCTGTTTTGCACAATGGAAGTAAAGCCTCAACAAATTCAGGATCAGTGAACGTTAAGAAACGCCTGTTAGCCAAGTAAATAGTTCTGCAAGACTAATCTGATGAACAAAAGGAGGAGATACTCCCCTATCCTGTAGTGCAAAGAGGTCTATTACACACCACAGTAGGAACTAGGCCTTGGAAACCAGCGTGAGGCTCACGAAAGCGAAAAAATAACATGGTCAGAATTGTACCCCAATGATCAATTGACTTAATGACGACTGGTGAAGGCACTTGATCATTTGAAAGCGCGAACTGGAAATATTATAAAACATAACAACCTAATAACCTAATAAGGAATGGGTCAGTGTATTATTCGTTGGAATTGAACAATGGTGCATGGTTGTGATCAAAAAATAAACGAACTGCCATGCGTTTGGTATTCCAAGATGACAACTTCCACTAAACGACACAAGACCGTAGGTCAACGGTAAACAGATATTGAAGGTATGCAGTTCAGCGTTTCAAACTCTCGGGACCCTTCTGACTGGCAGGTGACACCTCTACTCTACTTCATTGTCTTTCAGAATCCACCGGGCATTCCTTTACCAAGGAGTATACGTAGCAGCAACATTTGAGAAGCTAGACTCCACCTGCACCATCATAATAGTCCGGTTGAACTAGAGCTATCAACTGGAGCAGACAGTCAAGCTTCCTGAAGACTACCGTATAATGAGTTCCGTTCAGGTGTAAAACGAAACGCAGGTAAAATTTCTTGAAGCAATGTTGTGAAACAGCCCATCTCAGCAAGAAATTTTCTTCATCTAAGTAACATTTATTACTATTACATGAACTGCATATCACGTCGGTCACTTCCATTTGTTCCCAAGATAACTCATTCCTAACAATACAGACTGTGTACCAGAAATTTAAATTCCTCAATGCTCATTTGTTTGTCCTAGTTGCCTGGTAGAATAAAACCTCAACATAACAGTTTATTTTAAATGCCGCCAACAGATGAGGTTTAAAGGATGAAGGTGTGGCATGCAATTGAACGTATGCTTTCAGACTACTTAATCTGATTCACATACAAATCGTGTTACCCATTTTTGCGGCCCCCTGTAGGTCCACATACTCACGCGGTTCATGTCCACCTGTCGCATTGCATCCAATATTACAGATGTACGTCTAAATGCAGTATTATATCTGAACTCCTATGGTCTCCTAACCCACAAGAGTGCACGCCCATTTCTAATCAACCCCCATAAGCACTAATTTAACTCCGGTTATTCACTGCGGCAATAAAACCTTATAGCTCCAACCAACATTTTTTGGAGTTCAACAGGCTGCCATGCTCTCACTACTTCTTTCTGCAGTTTCGCTGCATTTTTCACAAAAGTTTTTTCTATGAAGTAAGCCAGTGGGGTGGCATCAAGCGTGAAGTTATCTAACGTTTCAACCTACAAAGCAGTGGGTGATAATTTGGACAACTTAGCGTATCTAGTCAAAAATTCCTTCCCTAATTTATCAAAACTTGTGGAAGCTTTAGGCCTACCCAATAAAATTGACCATCTTCTCATGTGTCCAACGACGCGGCTATTGCCATAGGCATACATTCCGGTTACTGTAGAATAACGAGCTTCAACTTGACGATTCCTTTTCTCATACTGAACACTACCCACATTCGACCATAGTCCTTGCATACAAATATGACGTTCGGTCAGCCTGCTTTGTGAGAAATCACTAGATTTGATTAGAGTAGTGTATATCTTTGTCCAAGTCAGACTTTACATTCCGCCCGTGGTGTTAACCACAATGCCAGTAACCTCAAACTATCAATATCGTCTAAACACTTACCCACAACCCTGTGCTAACAATGTCCACACTGTCCGACAGTCTCAACTGGAGACAAACTAACTGGTCTGTCCAACCCAATCGATAATCCCGCTATCAGGAACTTCTCAGCCGAATTGAATTCACGGAGATCACCAAGGAAACTAAGGAGTGTATATAGTTTGGGTTGAATTTCGGGGATTTAGTCCGTTTAACATTGAATACCACACGTAATCGTTCACATTCCTTACATTTCTTCATAATTAATGTGGAACCTTATAGTATGAGACCAATCGTAATGCAAGTTCTGAACAACAGACATTTTGCTTCGATTATTGGTATCGGCTTATTGAATAAGCCTTGTGATTGCGTACAGTTTAGACCTTCTTCTACATCATTCAGCATAAAAATTTTAAAGATTCAATTACCTCTTCGCAAAGTCCGGCAGGCTTTTGGGGAAAACCGTAAAAGGAACAAAATATCAGTAAACTCATTTGACGTAAGTATGTTCAATCCGTTGATCAGAGCTCTGAAATAAAACCGTAACTTCTATCATGTGTCAGCCTTTATATATTACCAGTAAATACGCATATTCCAGATTATGGTTGAAGTGCCAATGCAAAACCTTCAAACGATTTCTCTTCCTGTTAAATCTGAACCGTTTGCTGTGATTATTGCAAACCTGATATTTATTATCAATCCTAGTATTTTGTCTTTACCATGGCAATGAGTGTAATATGTTGAACTAAAGAAATTTTCTTCGGCTCAATTCCTAACTGTACTGTGCCTTCTGGTCGAACACGGATTAGTTTGTGTATGGTCTTCATACAGTTGCCAGTTTTCTCCATAGCTGTACGGATGGAACGCAATGTGCATAAACACAAATGGATTTACTCAATGCATTTTTAGAGACCTGCTTGTCGACTTGATGTCTGACTGTACTAAGTTATCGTGGACAGAATGACCTCTTCGGTAACATCTGATCTTTTGCAGTTTAGCGTAGTTTATAAGCCAAGTTTATTGATGTTCCATAAACTTCTTCAAAAAGCACCCTAATCAGAATACTTTGATCAAAATATCGTTGTGACACTCTTCCTACAAAAATGACATACCGAACCGTATAATCGACCGTCCTTCGCGCAAACCAACCGGGCAACGCTTCTGGTGGCCGTATTCGCCTCAGGATTTGTTGGTTTCCTGCCATCATTGTGAACAGTTCAGTAATGTCAAAAGTCAGGTCCAAACACAGAGCCTCATTACAGTCGATGAAGGTTGGCCATCGGAATGATTTGGGTGGTGTGAATATTGTAGACCTACTAAATAAAGCACCAAGATGCAAGAGGCACGTGATGTCACTAGTCGATTATTTCACAAGATGCTAAGAAGCATTACCTCCAGTTTACATCGACATAGCAGACGTTCTTGATGCCACTGTCAAACAATGAACCAGCTAATACAGGGCCCACGGCAGTTATTTTGTGAAAAAAATCCCAAAGTTCAACGAGTTCTAGGAATCAATAAAACACGAATTATATATTGCCAGACCAGACCAAAAACAGCTACACGAAAAGGGGTCTTTCGGCCCCGTTGCAGCCCTGATGAAAAGCGTGGCTGTCTCAAGAGACGATGTGTGTGGGTGTTTTCACAAATTATGAGTACAGTGAAGGGGATCGCTTGACGATGTCTGCCACCACCAACCAGATAAAAACTGCAATCCTCGATTTGTCTGCTAATGATCACCGTTTGCACTCACTTAAAACCTTCCGTGGATAGCAGCGGAAATAATTTGAAAGGCGGTGTGAACGCCGCTCAAGAGATAGCATACGAATATGGGGTTCCACCGAAAGAGGGCCGAGGACACTGCCGTAAGTATCAGCATGCAATAGAAAATAAAACCTGTAGGGACATAGCCTCAGTGAAAGAGCAGTTGATAGAATTCTTCACTGTCTTCACTAGCTTTCCTAACTTTGTAGTGTTTAATTTTCTCGATGTTCTTTGGTGGACTCTTGTTCTTCCGCTAACTTGCACAATGCAATATCAACATCGGAAGGAACGTCAAAACGCGTGCTATTGTTGTGACTGATATTTTTGGAAGCAATAAACGGAAGCAAACCGCAGAAAATTTCGAAGTGCTCTACTGCTTATCAGACGAGCAAACGGTACTAGCATCATTGAGGATAATTTTTTGACGTTGGCTTGCCAGAGCTACGAAAGGCATCATTTTACTGTAAAAGTACTTTCTTGGTATGGTGCCAACATGAACAGTGCAAAACAAATGACACTTCCACAAGCATTTTACCGTCTTCTCGTCAACAAATTCAGAAATTCAAAACAATTTAATGTCTCCCACGATTTCACATCTCAGTACAATATCGACCAAAGGTTTTATTGATTGTTTACGTAAAGCCTATACCGTTGTTTTTTACTTTACTGTCAAAGTGTGTGAAGTTGTATCACAGGTGAGTTCAGTCGCAAGTCGGAACAATTGAAGTCATTTTGAAATAGGTCGCGATATAACTTCTTTCTAGGTGATACGGAAGTGCTCCCTTCTCAACATCAAACGCATATGGATCACGTGCATCCTTGATATGATGAGCTCTATTCTTGTGGCTGATGTAATCGGAAATCAACAAATTGATGTAGTATACTTCACACCATCAGCTGCTAAATTTATTGTGGTCCAGTTCGTACGCGGCCGCAGACTCATCCACGGACTACGTTGGTCTACTACTGATGTTCTATTCCGATTGGCCAAGAACCTAAATGAACTGCCTGCTTGCTGATACATTCATCATTTGTAGGCTACATTGTGAAACGCTCAGATCTTGCAAAATGGTGGACTTTCAAATTTATGTGATCCTGACTAGACTTTATATGCCCCCATTTCTAAACTTTTGTGAAGGCTTTCTAGTAGGATGTCGTATGGCCATTACTTTGTTCTCTATTCGGACTGTTTTGGTAAATAGCAGAAATCTCTAATTGTATCTTTTTAGAATCTTTTACAATCTCTTGTTTTCCTTGTTCAGTTCATTAAAAACCTTAAACGTGTCTGCTAAACCTTAATCCACAAGAGTGTATAAACAGCCTTTTCAAAAACAAACACTTAATCGCTATCAACAGATGCTCCAATGTGCTTGCTTTCGTGTGATCAACAAACACTAGACCTGGCTTTTAATCTTTCGTTGTTGAACGTGCTACACATTATTGCAGCAAAAACAGGTTTTAAATAAATCAAACTATGAATAATGATTGTTGTCTCAAAATTGAACCGATATGCTTGACAGACTTGGTGTCCACACAGTTCTCGTTGTGCTGTTAAATTTTTTGTTGTTTTTCGAAAACATCGTGATGGGTAAGTCGACGAAGCAGACAGTCCGCATTGTGACCCTGATTAAGAGACAGTTAAACCCAGATTAATAGATATACAACGTGTTAGATTCAGATAAACAAATTCTTCCTTCCAAAGCATCAGGTAATGTAAACAAACGATGATGTTCACGAAAACATCTATCCGCAGTAGACTTTACTTTCATTTTGGCGTATTGTTTTGATTCTTTAGTTAACTCACCAAACCTCTCACTCCGTGGAGAAACCAAGTGGCTTTGGGAACACATCATAACCTACAAACTGGTTAGTCATGCGGCAAACATCATTCCTAAACTCCAAGAAGCATGTTCACCATTAAAAGCTTAGTCATATTTAGTTAGCTCACGGCCGATCAGTCAGTCCTTTCAGACTGCGTCATCTGATGAATTTAAGAAGAGATTTAGTACACGCACAGTTGATGACATTTTGAATCCCCAAGCAATTATCAGACTACGTGCGGTCTTTCATACTAGTAAGTATTTGTCTGTTTTAGAGCTCTAAACGCAAATGAACACTGTCCTCCGTATCAGCCTTCAACTCAGTTCAGCTTGGACAAGATCAGAATTTGCAAAGATAACGCTGTATCACCGCACACGCTGGCATGTTTATGGATTAAACAAATCTCCGTACAGTAGACTTTGTATGATTAGGTCTGGGTGCAACAAACGGATTCTGCACAACCAGAGTAAGCCGCACTTATTTCCTAATCCTAGGTACAGAGTTGCTTGCGATGTTAGCTTTTTTAAAGACATAATCGTGTTCAGCACATTTCAGATCATGCACATCAGAAAAGGGATTTCCGTTTTGGTCGGAGAGATAATTCCTAAGTGTGATCAGTTTTAGAGAGTATTCACAGATGATCGTAGTCTCGAAAACAGGAAGATGCACTGGACACTATTCTCCTTATTGTGCCTATTGTAATTATTGCAGTGTCTGGATTCTAATCCCCTCTACCGCGCTCTTTTGAGACAAGCGGGAGTAGCTAGCGCCCACTTATAATGCGGTAAGTTGCTTAAAGTCCCCTCAAGACTATTTAGAGTCAGACAAGCTGTAGGTATATAACGGTCAGATTTTAGAGAAGGTAAGCTGATAGTCAATTACCTGATGTTCTTGTGAAGGAACAGTCAATTCACAATGTATAACTGATGTGCTCAACTGTCAAGACTATCCAGCAGAACGAAGTAGGTTTTGTGCCTGTTCCCAAACGCATTAATACTGGAGCAACGGGTGTTGAAGTTTGTAAAGAAATTGGCTGTGAGCTAACAGTCCTATTTTCCTTTAGGAAATTTTGACCTTCAGACAAATACTACATATGCTACTATACCTTGTAGAATTACAACTCAGTCTTGGAACTTCAAACAGATTAAGCTTTTGCACAGTTCTCTTTGGTGCGGTCAAAATCTGCGATGATTTATTTGCTTCATTTGTACGGGTCTGCCAATGACTAGGTGATTTTGGACGCAGACAGATGTGGCTCCTAACCTCGGTCAACCGCTGTTGTTCTAGATGGTTCACTCATTTGAGAAAAGACGCTTTACTTTGATTCACCTTTAACTTGTGTGTGAAACGCCAGTGTGTATGAACACTGTTTGCCTCCGGTTGTCATTTCGTACTAGCTACAGACACAGGCTTGCCCTCAAACCTATTGAGCACCGTATCGATCCACGCTACACGAGTGCGGATAAGCTACACAGTAATTCTACGACTCCTTGCCGTGGCCGGTAACGTAATTCCAATGATGGAACAAGAGAGGGCCTCAGCTCCTGAAAATCATTGTTACTTAACTTCATGTCTTGCGTTTAATCTCAACAAATGATGCAAAATAAAGACAAGACCTGTTGTGAAGTGTCAACTTGGAGATGGATATTCGTGTATTTTCTTCACAAATTCATGATAAATCGTCCTGATTAGTTGTGGTACAAACTTGACTTGTATCGCTGCTCAAAAAGCTGGTCGTTTTTAAAATTAATGCAGTCTCGGCAAAATATAATGTAGCCGATCTGAAGAAAAGTTGAGGGAGACCAAAAACCATCACTGAATGCCGTACAGAGAATATTTTCTAATGTCTCCGATATCGTTTTATAACTTATTCAAAATTGCTTCAGCCCGTCATTCATAAGACTGATTATAGGTTTGCTTATGACTTTCTACCTTATTTTATTGTGAAATAAATATACTACATTTGGTATATTTATGGTTTAAGATAGATTTAAGAAGACATCTGAATTACAAATACACGTCCTGTCGTATAACCTTGAAAACCCGTTATTCTAGTACAGCTAAGGCATACTGTGGTATGGAAATATGAGGAACTGAAACAAGATTGAGTTTGATCTACTTGTAAAGAATGTTTTGAGTTTAAATAGCCTATTTAGATTATCACCATTTTTCGTTCACGTACGAATATTTTGACGTAGATGCATCCAACAAATGCACATATGCAATCAACAGCCTTCAATTTTTGAATTTCATTTGTGAATTTGTTATAATGTTTGAAAATCTTCAGTTTTAATTCTAATGTTTTATAACACAGCTGGAATTTTAACCACAATCAATCGCATGTAATAACCTTTCTCAAAATTATTATCAGTAAATTCTGTTTCAAGAATGGTAAAATATGTGTTCTGCGTGATAGCTTAATTCTCTCTCACGTGATCCCGAAATTCAGTGAATTACTTTAAAGATAATGTAACAATGTTTTACTGTTAACACAAAGCTAGTGTCATCCACCGGAACAGTAACATAACTATCTTCTCTTCGCTAAGGGTTTTGGGGGAAATGGTGGAAGTAACTTTCCAACGAAATTAGAACAAATAACCGGTTAGCAAATAAACAAAACACACGGGGACCAACGATCAAATTTGCCTATTAACTTTATTCTGTCACCGCCGAAACAAGAAAACCAATCGCAGGAAGGTGGCAAACGAGCATAAAAATAACCCAAGTGTATCAGAAAATAAATGTAACCCCAGAAACCTTTAAATACTCTCAAATACTGTTTGTTACCCATATAATTCCTGCCAGAAGGTAAGAATAATAGAGAAAACTTAGTGACTGAACGCCTGCTAGAAGCTGACCTCCGAAAACCTAGCAATATAAAACAAAATAGTCATATTTTAGACAAGTGCGAATGAAGACCAAAACATTATCAGAAGTCTAAACACAAGTTGTATTCGACAGCCATAATCAATGTTCGTGTGATTTCCGATCAGACTAACCACGTTTAGACTGCTGAGTTATCGCATTTCGTAACATCACAACAGGCGTCGGTAAGCAGTCCTGGTTTGTTTGGCGATACTCCTATCAGTACCGGGTAATATAACTAAATTTACAAAAATGATGAACAGATATTTCTGCAAACGGCGCACTGGATACGAGCGAAAGTCCCACAGATCGCCTGGTTGCGCTTGTTTGCCAGAACGTGTTTGGCAGTTTTGGAATACCAATGCACATCATTCTTCGTGAAAATGACATATGTACGTCCATTTGTGATTTCTTCCAGACTTTTTGCACCCCACTACCGGGATGGGGACAGTACACCAACTAAGGCGGTTGCGCTGGTTACGACCTCCTGGAATGGAATCGGAAACTACGATTATGCGTTTTTCGTGTCTACTGTCCTACCGACTGACCACCCTGACCGACTGTGTTGCATGTTGAACCAACTAGATAAGCAGGGTGTAGATTTGGTTGGAAAAAATAATTTTAGTCTCACAGGTTGAAGCTTACGCGACTCGGCATCTATTTTATGAGAGCTACTCAGATGTACTATAAAAAGTATGGAACCAGAGTTAAAGTACGTGGAGCGTTAATTTCGTAAACAGTGTAACTGGTTGAGAATGACAAGTTAATATAACAGTATGGTTGAAGTCTATATACTTCGATTATAACACAAACGATGTTCATTTTACTCTGTATTATGTAATGGAAGCCCTTACACCGACTGAGCCAGAATGCAAAGTCAGCGATAGAATGTAAACTAAACAATAACCAGACCAAGTTAATCTTCAAAATTTAGTAATCCACTCAAAGCTGACATGTTTATGTCCAGCTGCATTCGTTTTTCCTCAATGTGGCATTCTTACTCTGCGTTTACCAAAAACGTCATTTGCGAGACGGAATGAAGTATCCACACTGGTACTCTGTAATAGCTTTTGAGTCCGCCGAGCAAAACGGCTCTGGCAATGGTTCACTGGTTAACATAAATTCTTCTGAAATACCCGGTTCGGGTTTCAACTTACCGCTGCAAAAGTACCTTGCCTTGCTGGAGAGCTTTAACAACGTAACAGCTTAAGATCAACGGTTATTCTTTTAAGGGAGTGACCGAAAAGTTTACATAAACCAGAAAACCCTGACCAATTATGAGCGGTGTTGAGTTTGTGTTGGATAAATTCCGGCTGTTTTGCAGTCATCAAACAGTGTCGCTTCCCCTTCACTCAATAACACGTACGTTTGTTAGCTTCTGCAATGTAGATCGATTGTGTTTGTCCTGAATCTGTCTCACATATCCGCCGTTCTAGCCTACTGAAAGAAACAGTTGGTAGCTTAGGCAAGTCTGCTGATCCTTATGGGATCATGTCACAGTTCCTTGGATAAGGTTACTCGGCCGGTTTTTACCATATGCATACGGAATTATTTCAGTGTATCCTGTTGAACACGCACTAGTTGCCTGTTTACAAAGTAGTCCATAGACGTTTGAGAAAAGAAAATAATCACAGTGTAGCCTTGAAGAACATTTCGTTCTTCCATGATGCACTTGCAGCATTCACTAGTCACCCACAACTTAAAAGACTCTGTGCCACGGCTGTCGTCGATCGGCAAACTAGAGGATATTAGAGGGTTATTTTCCCACAAAGTGAGTGTATTCTGTATTTCACTTTTGGAATGCATTACAAAACGTTCGCGCGTTGCTCTCATTCATTTTACTGGGTTCAAAGTTATTTTAAACTCCGACGGAAATCTCACATATCCTTAAAAACGTTTGTGCTGCACTGGACAAGCACTGCTGAAATTCACATTTTTTCTTGTGAACACTTTTCCTAATTTTATCCAGCGAAATGACCAACGTAATTTCCTGTTTGCTCGAACATTCATAAAATGTAAAGTTGTCGGCCAAATATGACAACCGATGACTTTCTAGTTTCGTTTTGCTCATTAACACTTCAGCCAGTGCCTTGTCAAGAATTGTTTCAGTTAATTGTTTTGTAGGATATGGTGTGGCCAACAACTTGTCTGCTGACTTAGTCTGGAAAAGACAAACCACATTATTGATTCCGAAGCGTTTGGTTCACAACAATAAAGTAAACAAATTTCGTTTGCTCACTTCTGTAGCTTCATCGAATAGATACATTTTGTAGATCTCTTCATTCGGTTAAAATACTATGTATGGGTTCTCTGCTTATTCCAGTACCATATTCTCTGACGTTCAAGCGGATCGACCACAAGCAAATTATTTTACTAATAGTCGATCATTTCGGGTCTGAAATAAATGGACTGCTACTCATTGAAGATTGAAGACGGAAATGAACGGCTTTTTGCATTCACGGTTTTCGATTACACAATCGAATAACAATTGCTACCGGGGAGCGGTATTTAATTGGCCTCGAATGGTTGGCCGGAACTTTGTAATTGGTGCTGAATGACTCAGTTGAGTTGGCTGTGTGATTCTCGTCAGCCAAGAAAGCGATCAACATTCTGGTCATCGAAACAATTCGAAACAATTCCCCCGAACTACGTTTATTCTATTCAACTGCGCAACAGCAGACAAATAGGCACAAATTAGGTCTCATCACCAGAGACTGTGAGGATTTCTGTTGTTAACCCGCCAAGTATTTATCAGTGGAGGACACGGGTGTGCATGTCTGTGTCATCAGGGGCGACTGCGCATAAATCCCATAGGTCACTACAGTGTTCTTGTAGCCTATCCTCTATGGTCCGCGTCTGACAGCTGCATGTCGCTTGACATTTCCTGAATGTATTGCGAATACGTAGTGTGGCAGATTTATGATTTTAGATGAGACCCAACTGTGAAAAGTCAGGACTTTGGCTGAATTCGAACTAGCGACAGATACAGCATGTCCCAACGCGGCAAGCGTTCCACCAGCTGAGCTACGAGGTCATATCAGGAACTCGGAAATTTCATATTTGGACTCTGTTACCCACCTGACTCAGTGTCTCATATGGAATCCACCAAATGATTCAGGGGATCGACTGCCCCGGCAGAATTTCTCAGAGAGTTCACGCTGGAATCCATCAAAGTCACTGCTGAGCATAGAAATTGCATTACTACTAATGGTCCATTGAAATTTTATTTGTTTGTAACAGTTTGCTTTCCCAAGCCACAGCCTACGCAGTATTTCTTATAAAGTTTGGCTATTCCGCTGAAAGAAATCGTAGAGTCGTGAACGTGATTGTTCGAAGAAAAATACCACGTCAAATTTGATCGTTTTAGAAACGTTCATAAATGTCCCTACGCCATTCCTGTAAACGTACATACAACTCCAAACTCATTACCATCAAGAACCTCATTCGACTAAGAATTTTTTTGGCACAGCTGCTGGAAAAGCACTGCAATATCGTTTGGCGACAAAAACGGACACAGGAACAGGCCACCTCAAGGGGCCAAAGTTGAAGTTTTCATTTCAGAGCAATATCAGTCGCAAAGTCGAAACTTGCGTAGATGTGGCAAACACTGCTGAGCTTATGATAGGATATCTCTTGATGCAAACATCCAACCACGTTTATCGAAGATGTGCGGTATTTTATGGACACATCGTTAGGCAACGTCCCTGGTAGTGGTATGATCCCGTCTGATGTTTTGGAGTTACAGATTTATCAAACGTGATTTTTACTCGCTTAAAAACACCAAATGTACCCCACAATTATTGTCTCACGTATAAAACTTCTGGGACGTTGAGGATTGCGGCCTGTTGGCAACTTCGAAAGCTGTTGGCGATAAGAAGGGCAAGGTTTAATAATCAATCATTAGATGATGACAAATGGGATTGAAATATGGTGCTCCACAGTGGGCTAATGGTAAAATCAAAGGAATGACTTGGCAGCAATATAGATTACCTTGTTCTGAGAAACTTACTCCATGTTATGTCATGCTTATGTTGATCAAGTTTGATTCCACACGTGGTGAAGCACGTGGTGCGATGGGGTCGAAAAACTGTAGAAAGTCTGTTGCAATCGTTAAGTGGTTGTCTGATCAGAGGTCAGTGCAAACTTACGTCTAATGAGAGCAAAACTCCAGTCCAGTGCTTCTTTTCTAAACAGGCCGGCTGGAAATGCTATCTGAATTCGAAGGCTGCGATCAAATGTGAGTGCTATTAAAACTGAAGTGTTTTTAACTCTGCCTAGCATTAAAAGACCAGTTAGCTACCTCGTAAGGAATTCGAAAGTTAGTGTAAGTTTATGATGTCCCAATGGTCAAATTACGTTTGTCACTAAAAACTGAGATCCTACTAGCGAGAGAGAACATTTTTGACGCAACAAAACCTAACACGTTTTAAGAGAATTATTTAGGGAAACGGATGAAAAAATAGGACATCTACCTGCACTTTTTTAAACTAAACTGAGAGGTGGGTGGATCTTGTCTATAGGCCGTTATTTGCTGCGTGCTAATGAAGAATGCACTATTTTATGGTCTCTGTCGGGTATGTGGAGGGTAGACGAAGATTTCCAGAAATCACCGTGAAATCTACGTCTTGATATCTGGTTGGACTAACGCAAAGTGTCACCGTGCAAGATGATTCGCTTAGTCTAAAACTCTGACTATCGTCGGCTACCTAACCTGTGTAGACTGTACGCAGAATACAGCGATTTTCTCTAGAAACGTCAACAATGAAAATTAGGCGTGTTCTTCCAGGTCCCAAGGGTATTCCTTTCTGTTCTGTCAGAAGAAACGGTCAGTGTGGTCAGCAGAACACCCACAGGCAGCTGTTTTGCCACGTAAACAAATCAGCCTTTGCATTAAGTAGACGTGGAGTGTTGACTAAAGTCGGGAGTCTAAACACACAGTGACTATCAATGGTGTGTTAAAAATGGCGATGCAATACATGGACAGCCATCAGCAACTTATCGAACGCCATATCGTTGAGAGCAGCGGAAACTGACTATCATCCGAATGCTCTGACACAAGCAAGGAAGTTTGCCTTTTGATTCGAAAACTTCGCGGAAATATCCAATCAAAGTGAAAGTATAATTAATGTTCAACTGTGTTATGTAAAATTCCGGGTAGGAAGTAACTCACCTCAGTAATCCTGCACGGCTGATACGAGTCGGTCCGATGACACAAGTTGCTGCTCTATCGGGCCAGCTGTAGCGCACTACTGGCAAAGTCACAGAAAACCAATGAAAGTAACCGTAAAAATGAAATGTTGAATGAAATTCATCAGGAGAAATGTGAAAGTGCAGACAGTTGAATTCAGATAGACTTTGGGACGGTGAAAACCTCTGACGAAGGACGGAAAGTCACGATGAAACACTTTGGAGTATGCGGTTTACTAATGGCTTCAGTCTCGCCATCTGGAAACCGCGTTAGCAGGTCATTCAAAAATTTTGACGGTCTCCTGAATTTTTGGTTATTTGTTATCACACAGGTTACTTAAATAACTGTCTAATTTCACGAACCGCATAATTATCCTTATGAGCGTATATAATTCGTCACATACGCTAATATGTCACAGGAAATTCGTTGAATTTAAAATGGTACTTCAAACAACTTCTCCAGAGGTTTAATATTTCGGGTCCATAAGAGTCTTTTCTGTCCACTTCATCTGAAAGATCATTACTATCGTGATATTTTCGCCCACACACATCATGAGACAATTCACGCTGAGAATAAGCCATTTTCAAAATATCCGCAACAAATTCCGTACAAATTAAGTCTAACAATTTGGGCGTCATGTTTAACACGTTAGTGGTAAATGGATTGAGACTAGCACAACTTTAGGAGCAGGCTGTAACCATTCCGGATGGTTTTCCTCATAAATGTTGCAATATTAATCACACGCGATTTTGATTACAACACTCCCAAGGAAGGCCATTTGAGGTGACTGAAATGTAGAGGATAAGCCGTCCTCAGATGCAACCTCCTACGCAAAATTTCCATCAGGAAATACTTCACCGCCGGTACTGTGATGGAAGCGGAGTGATGTAAAATTCAGACGGGGGCATTGTTTATAACACTTACGAATGCGTACTGTGCTTATAACTCCTCCCTGGCAACTGTATACAGAACGCTTCAAACTTAGTAATAATCAGTGACTTTAAGAATTCGCACAGTGTACTTCTCATACTACTAATTCTATTCGTCATCCTGCAAGTCAACACTGAACATATCTCACAATTTGACCTTACTTCTAGATGTACCTGAATGTGTGTGTTATCTGCCTCTCAAAATACCTTCAAGAATATTTTGATTTCTCAGCTCGTGAGTTCAATATAAATGTAAATTCCTGTCAGGGTTGTATGTTTTGGATTGTGCGTCAAGTGAATGGCAGGGAAATGCGCTGAGAATGGAACAAATATTGTTCCCGGTTATCGAGCTTGCTTTCATATGGAAGAATGACTAGTCGTCCAGTGATGGCGCCATATAGTCTAGCTGGAAGTCTGGTTAACAAGAATTATATTTCGGCCCACAGTAACAAAGAATCGAGCTAATAACGCAATAACAAACAGTGATCAGTCGCGAAAGAAGAAGTTGTTTCCGCCGATCCTTTCCAACCCGATCAAGTTGACAATCTTTGCAATTCCTAGTTCAAGCAGTGTTAATGGCGGAAGTTACGATTCAGTGAAGTGCGTAAGCAACTGATTTAAAAGTATCCGAGAAGTACAGCGTGCCTCATACCTCAGTTTTCTCTATCCCAACAAACTGAGTTCAACTCCGAAAATCTGCAGCAACAGATCGAAAGCTTCTAATAGTTTAATATCACGCTGAATGATTTGTGAAGTGCACCAGATTTGCATGTTTAATACTAAACTTATCGACCGTTGAAAGATGGAAACATTTACCGATGTATGAACTCACATAACAAGGTAATGTGAGAGAAGAAAATTTTGCTCATTCTTTCTCCACTGGAATTTCAGCGACAATAATACATCGAATTACAGAAGTGAGGAACAGCGAGAACAACAAAAACGCAACCGTATCCTACTGAACATGCTGCAAGTGTGCCTCAAAAAGCCGCAGTCAACAGATGACTAAGAACAACACTCAGTTCCATCAAGCCTCCACTCTACCACAAGCAGCGAACAGAAAGTGAACCTTCCATATCTCTACACAGTGACGGTGCCACCTCAGTTGGCGGCAAATAGTGCACGAACAACATTCCTGGGGTATGCAAAATCAACCAGCGTATGTCAATAAACAAGTTATCATGGTTCACATTGTCATTCTCGCTTGCTGGAAGCTAGTTCCCTCACAACACACTGGAGTAAGCTTGACTATCTGAACCACGATGACGACGTGCGTGTAGGCTAAGCATACACAAAAATAAATATGAATGGAAAGCTCCAAACGGTCTTTGTAGTCTCTGGAGTAAGTAACCCAAACACGATGCTTGTGTTCTTGAAAACTGACGTGGAATTGACACACGGGCTGAGATAATACAGAACGACCGTTCTTCGGTCCTGTGGTGGTAGTTCATAATGCGCATTGTATCGCAACCAAGAATGTGCACAATGTAGCCTGAATAACCTTACACGAACAGTATCTCTCGATAGTCTTACGGTGTAAAGTTTTAAATTGTCCAGCTTTTTGTTTTGTCTCACATAAACCGGTTTTTTGTAGTGCTGTCAGCATACACTAGTGAATATGATTTGAGTAGTCGTAGACTTCTAAGCACGAACAAGAATATCAGCAAAAGTCCTGGCGTGGACATATCATTACGGCACACCATTATTCTTAAGGTAGCGGTTAGTAAACGTAACGTCAACCTGAATACCATCAAGTTTATAGGTAAACGTCGTGTCATAGACCGGAAGACTCTTCATATCATACGAACGGGTTTTAGCGCGTAAGAAAACATGAAACAATTCTATTAGGATATCATTAGTCAGTTACTCTTCATCAACCGTCTTTGTCAATTTTTTCCACCTGGTAAGTTCCGTGAGATACTTCGGTCAGACGGAACAATTTTTGACAGCGATTAAAAGGTTACGCTGAGTTTACCGAAAACGTTCCGTAAATTTTTACATATCAGTTAATAGCACTTTAGATAATAAGCAAGTGAGGTAAATTACAATATTAGGATATGATCATTTTCTGAAAATTCTCTAACTTATTTTTGACTTACCTTGGGTTTTTATGTGAGTGAAGTTACTTATATCTACTGATTCAACAAAGTTTGCATTCGATAAACGACACACCAATTTACGACATGGTGTTTTAATCATACCGCACGGTAGCTGTGTCTCACCTGGTTAGAATGAATGAACTAATGATAGCCGGGCTCAATAAAATGTCTAGTACAAAGTGATGATACACGCAAATTCTTTTCTGTCCAATCCGCATTGACTTACTAAGAGATTCTCCGTAGCCTTTAGGTCAACGTTCCTTTGGAAAGCTGATCCGACGGACAACTTAGTACGGTTATAGTAAAACCTACGGTTTAATCGTCGCAGTTCATTATTCTTGTTTGTGCCCTAAATATGAATGCTTTGATCGGATGATTCATGATACAGCAATGTCGTTGCACATTCTAGGTTCGGAAAAGTTGGTTCTGTTTGTTGATGGTGGATTATTTAGCAGACCTAAGGAGACGCTTACAAGGGGATCTTCATGGGTAATAAAACCGGTGAACAAGGAGTCAGATGCCATCTACACTTAGATGTCCGTGCGCGTCGGATTATACTTACGTTAGGTGGAAGCACCTTGAGTAAGCACATGTCAGTCAACTGCGCCGCATCAGCATGAGGACAGCAAGAAAAGACTAACTCCAGATTTATAACTGCACTAAGCTTTTTGTCTAGTACATGTAGACCGCAGGTATCATTTGCTTAGGCCTACGTTGGGAAGACGGTTAGTGTGTTTACCGTTCGATCGTGGGTGTTGTGCCGGTAATTTAAAGCCGACTCAAAAGTATCTTAGTGCAGAGGCTGCCTAACCAAAAGTACACTAACTTTCCACTATTCGTCTAAGATTAAAAACTGCGGTTGCAGTTTCAGATTAAAACAAGGCATGACACTCATGTTTGCCGTAACATTTGCAGTTGCAAGATAGCCAGATGTCTACGGCAAAGAATTTTGCATAAGTGGTGGTTGCGCATCGTTCCGCAACACTTTCTGGTTTTTTTTCCTACCTCGTTTACTCCGGATAACACCATAGAAACACATCGCATCCTTGAACCAGTCAGCTCGTCTGTAGTGTTACCGTACTACCTCAATCCGAAATTCGTTGTTTTCCCGATTGAGCATGTAGATAAACTGCTGGCTGTAAATCCCAATCACGACCACTTCTAATTTTTTTGACGTACACACGTTCGTGGCACATTCAAAACACATCACTAATGCAATCGAAGAGAATAAGCAGAGCGTAGCCAGTACGATCTCACCGAGCAGGATAGAAGAAATTAAGCGTTTTGAAGGTTTTTTAATGACAGTAGGCTTCATAAGTTTTTCTAGCGATTCACCGGCAAAACTTCCGGAATGTTGAGATGACTCCACTTTCAGCGAGCTGTTTTATCCGTAACAGCGTACGGGTTAGAGCTATGTGTAAACGGTGAATTGCTTAGAGAATACTGAATACAGTTCAAAAGGTTGTTTGAGTAACAACACACACGGTGATCGCACTATGGGATAAAATTTGTGTGAGTACACCCTATAAAAATTTGAGGATAGAGGCATTTTTTCTCATTTCTGAAACTAAGAACCCACTGCGCACATTCACTCCAAATGAAGCCAATTACCACAACAACAAGGAACAAATTTACAATGCTTGTATTCATGGATTCATGTACAGTTTCAGAACAGCTATGTGCATAGAAGAAAATTAAAAGGAACAATCGAAGACAATTTTATTAAAAAGGATTTCTGAAATCAGAACATTGATTGTGCCAGCTCACTGAAAATCAGGATGCCAATATACTGTCAAGTTGGTTGGCCCTAATTCAACGCATTCTCTAACAGCGTGTTTAGGTGATGTGTGAGAATATGTTAGAATGTTTGATTTGCATCCAGCACTAACTCCCTTCAGTAATATTTCGCGTAACATAGTGGAGCACTAGGTATTTCGTTACTATGTTCCCGTTAACCAAATTAAAACATGGTTAGTTGAGGATCACATTTTCTCAAGGGCTGCCTAGTGCCAGCTTATGATGAGCACTTCATGATTTCAGTTATTTCCCTTTCTGAATGTGCTAATGGTTTACCACTAGGAAATGTACTTGTTAACAACGGAGAAAGTCTGAAGAAACTATGTTAACCCACAAATTATTTAATGGAATGATCACTCAAGTATAGAATTTTGCTCAGTTTGGGTGAACAAAATGCTTAAAGTTTGTCATCGTCGAACCATCAAGCAGCGCAAGTGAACAAACTAATTTCCCTAGGCGAACGGGTGAGTTAATTTGGTTTACTATCAAGCTTTCAAATCTCTTCTGTCTAATTTAGAGGAAAAACTCAATCTTTATTAGATTTTGTAAACTAACTGAAGTCAAATATTTACCGTGGAAAAAAAAGTTTACCCAAACAAGGGTTAACTACCTTGGTCTCTTCTGAATACCACTGGAATCTTATTGTTATGAAAAGGTGACATAAATTAACTGGAAACATTTCTGATAGACCTACAGTTTTTGATGATGTGCAAATTCGGGGGACGCTGCATGATATAACAACCAGACTGATCAGCTGTTAATGGTAGTGAGTTTGATTAAACCGCAAACTAGTATCAAATTTCCACGGTGATTTTAGAGGATCATATTGAAGAATTTGATAGCGAACTGCTTTCCGATGCATTTCAAATCTGACCGGGGTGCTCATAAGCGGTCACCGAGTTCACAGCTTACATGGATGACCAGTTTCTGCCAGTAGTTCAATCACCAAATGAGTCAATTCGTTCGTGAATAAATAATTTTAAGAATATTGATAGGCACTGGTAGATTTTTTCTGTCATCATTCATAATCAGCGATGGGTTTTGCATCCACAAAGACCTTTCAGCCATCATGTGTCGAAAAGTAACACTAAACTCAAGTTTGCGCCACTGTCAAAAATAACCGGTGCTGCGGCCAGCGCTTTGGTGGTCTGTGAGGCCATCGTTTACTTCATATTCAGTTATTACGTAACAACCAAAAAACTACGATGGTGTGTCTACCGGAATGAAAAAAATACCGTTAGCTGTGAGTGATTTTCACTATATGTCAACTGTTTGGACTGTTGAGTTGGCCTTGGAGATAATGGACAATAATCGTTATGTGTATTCGTTGGCAGGTAGCAGTTCAAGTAATTGTAGATTTCATGATTCAACTCAAATTCTCTTGTATATAAACTCAAAATGGATATGGTTATCCAACGCCTTACATTTATTTGTTGAGTATCACTGACGCTAGTTCATAAATGACTTATGATCAATCAGGAAACACGAATATCCATGGGTAACTATGGGTGCGCTCAGTTGTTTGTATGGGGAAACATGATGAATTCTTTCGTAGCTCACTGTATGGTTCGAACGTCTTTGAGTATGTTCTGGCCACTTTATATTGATGTTGGTTTTACCATAATCTGGCAGCTAAATCTCTTTTTATCCAAAAGTGATTGATCTGTCAGCAGGTCAGTACACACATCACATTTAGCTGTACGTATTCTGCACTTTCTACGTACCCGGTTTTGTTTCCGGAGGATTCTCAGCTAATTTGATGTATGCATAACACATTCTCCATCTGGCAGGTGAACTTCTTTACGTAATCGTTCAGCTGCCAACCTGCCGAGCGGACACATATTTGTGTTCAACAAAGTCGGGCCACTTTCAAAATCGGATTGTTGAGTGCTTCTAAATATGCAGTTTAGGACTGTGCAAGTGTATAAAGTCAACTGCCTAATTACATTTAACTAATAAGCCTTCACCACTTATGGTTTTAATCATCAGTAAGATCTGTACGGTAAGCAGCCATTAAAATTTATCCGACCCAGAAGGAAATATAGAGTTATTTGTATCAGCTCGATTGGTCCTTGGTCCCTCATCCACAAGGACCAACCTACTTACACTGGCTGACTGATCTAGCCATCTCTTCTCCACCTGTCGTTCACTCTGTGTTCCTCAGCGGTATGACAGAATTTTTTGGACTAACGTATAGGACCTCACTCGTGCGGTAATCAATACAAAGTTTTCTACCAGATGACGATTTACTCCTGTGCACACGTCTGTCACAGTCTACTGGCCTTATCCTGAAGACACATAATCACACATTCAATTGATTGTACATCTGTCTGACTGAATCTGTCACTGACTTCATTCTGCTACAGCAAAAATCTAGAGTATGGCAAACATCTTGCTAATCGTTGATTTCTGTTCTTTTCACGAATCCTTAGCTGAGTTACAACCGTGTCATCTAACGTAGAACTTTTTGAGTTAATGAGGCTACAGCGAATCCAGAGAAAGCTTTTCTTTTCAGTCCAATAAGATAGCCATACTTTTGGTTTCGATATACACCTGCTCGATAATCAACAAAACGATTTGTTCGAGGACATGTATGTTATCTCCTTCCGGCTGGCTGTACCATTTCGTTTGAAGGTAAGCTAATTCTGTCATTATTACAGAATGGCTGGCAAAATTTGTATAACATACGCCCAACAGACTGAGCATATCTTTGTGATCGCAGTTCTTGTTTTGTTAACCAACCAATCAGGCTTTACGTGTGCCCACGGCGACTAATAATTGGGCGTATATTAAACGTAAGAATCCCTCGTACTATATAAGTTTTGGCGTCTGATTAGTCTTCCGGTCTCTGGGAACAGCAATGACGTAAAACATAGTGGTAGTATTATCCTCTGGGAAGGATCAATTCAAACACCAGTGGGTAGGCCAGTGAACTTATCGTCATCCGCCTCCGAATCATTCAAACCGCCTTGTTATATGTAGACGACGATGCAATAACTGAAACATTGTTGAGTAAATTACGATATACTGGCCAGGATATTCACACGGATATTAGAAGAATGCCAGGCCCAAAATAAAGCATTCAACCTTCTAACGAGAATTCCTCTAGAAAGCAAAATGCCGCAATCAGTGGTGACAAGTTTAAAGTCAATCTCAGTTAATCGTTTGATCACTTGAGACATAAACTAAAGACTTGAAATCAACTGGAATTATCCGAGTAAAACCACTTTTCACAGCACTGTAGAGAGCTGGGTTTTTCACACCTTCCAGTCAGACCTACTGAGTGGCCTCGTCATCCTCCAGACACGAACGCCCTTAACCCACAAAAGCAATTCAAATCAGGTTAACTTAGTGAGATGACGTCAAAACGTTGCTTACCCTGTAACACACGATTCGCACTAGATGGGATGACTGAACTGAGTTATTCTTTATACTCCTAATTCATAGATATTAAGAGATATTCAAGCAGGACAGAAGACGTCACAAAATGGTTTTCCATTTTATGTTCAGCCTCCAGAAGAATTCGTATCAGCTCGGGACAAATTCTCCAAACATCTGATAATGTGCACTAATATAGGACTGTTTATTAGCAATGGGTGGTTTGACAAATTCAACGATTCTAGTGGAACCCCGATGTGAAATACCACAGCTTCGGCTGAATTCGAATCAGCAACAGAACAGTGGCGTTGATTGATTCCACTATGAAAGGTTTCAAATAACCTGTCGGGGCAGTCGATCACCTGGATCATTTGGTGGATTTCCTGTGGGACAGTAGGAGGGTTGGATAACGGAGTTCGAGTTAGAAATTTCCTAGCTCCAGACGCTGCTTTTTAGCTAAGGTGGTACAGCGCTCCAGACTTCGAGTATACTAATCCTGTTGCCAGTTAGAATCCAGCCAAAGATCTGATTTTTCCCAGCTGGGTCTAATTCATATTTCTTTGTCCTGTCCATCCGAAGGCTTTACTGATACCGTGCTCTTGCGTGTATTCATTTGGACTCAAACCATGGATGGCCACGAGTTGGGCGTCTGCCCAGTCACTTATCCACTTCCTGGGGTTGCCAGTTCCTGTATGGACACTGCTTGCAGCCAACGATACTTCTGAGAAACAAGCAACATCATTAGTAATACAACATCTGAAACCTGGCACATCCAAACCAAATTACAAAACGCATCGTCCAAATCACACTGTCGCCGCTGTCATAGCAATGGGCCGTCTCTACCTCAAAATCCGCCAAGCGTTTAAACAAATAACTAGCCGTGAAAGATGACTAGAGGGAGGATAATTTCATTCAAAGCCCCTTTGAGAGTTCTCACACCAATTCAGCAATCTTCACCAAGGTAGTGTATAACTGCCTTGCATCTTTGTAACGTCAGTCGTCGTATGCATCGCGGAACCTCAAAATAGGTTAAAGATAAAGGACCAGTTTCTCAAGAACCGGATACTCTGTCAATTCGAAAAATTTGGTGGCAAATTTCCTTAGGTTAACGATCACAGCAGAACGTCCGCGGTAAGGGAATAAATAATTCGTAGCAACCGAAGCCGTGAGGTACGTCGTACTTCTCGTCCTGGAAGTGAAATTACTAGTTAGATCACAACTATCACCTTATTTTAATAAATCGCGTTGTAAAGGCTAACAATGATAAACCACGTAGAGCCGATCAAATGTAGCACGTGATGCTGTGAAGATAAAAACGGAATTTGTCAAGACAACCTAATTAATCACTTAGTCGCCTCCTAGATCAGGGAAAGCTTTTGCTGCCTTGGAAGATCTGCATATTCCCCCCTCAACCAACTTCAAGTCAACTGCCGTACTATTCATCCTAACAAGAGTTTTGAAAAATATGGTCGGCGACCATTTGCAGGCTCACAATGCACACTGTAAGCTATTGTCCAATAGTTTAACTGCACTGTCAAGGAACTCTTCATCTCTGACCAGCATGCTTGAAACATGGTCACTAAATATTGTCCGTTTCTCAAACCCTTGAGAGGTTGGTGTATATAATGTACGAAAGTTCAGAAGTATGGTGTTCATTAACGTTTACTTCTTTGAAACAAAAACTACCACGATAGATCTTTTAATTTGGTGGTTGCTGTTCTACAGGAGGTCCAAAGTTATCGATATACCCTAGACGAGCCTTTCGGGTCTACTGCCGTTCCTACCAGATACTCTTAAATTATCACAGCTGACAAGTTGCCCATCATTACTGTAAGCTAAAGAACAAAATAAAGTAACCACATTTCGATAACCTTGTACGAAGAAAAAACACCAAAGCGATCCGGGGAATTTTTATTTCCCGGGTCACAACGGACCTTCGTCCGCTCAAATTCCTCAAGTATAATGCATTCCGCGTTGGTCACATTTCTGTTGTTGTGTTCATTTTAGGATTGAAAAGTCAGTTTAAACTTAGCAAGAGATGGATTCCGGGAACTCTCCTTGTAGAAAGTTTCACCGTGTCTCCAAAATTGACATCTTTTGGGTAAAAAGTGGTAGCACATCTCTTAGGATTTTAATCCACTTGTTTGGAATCTTTCGGTTCAAAAGCTTCCTTTAAATGTTCCACTTACAGATGCCCGTGCAAATAGAGTTGACGATTCAAGTTTGCCGACTGTTCTTTGTGGAAAGCATTCATTTGTTCCAAGGGGGTAATCTGGGGTTCCAAGGCGTTTTCAGATCCTTGGTTTTTCGACTTACTCGGGAAGGGTGCATGATCTGGGAGAAATCCCCGTTTCCGGTCGGCATGTCGGTTGGAAATTTTTATGCCCAGATCAGCCTTTACGTCTACTGAAGGACACTCTGAGCGTGAACAGCGTGTTACAACGTCACAAGATAGAGGTGCATTACCAGATGAACTGCTTGGAATGCAGGTAACCTAAACTCGGTACACTACTGGGCATATTCTTGAATGTTTGCCCGTGATCAGTGCGAGATTCTAAATGAACACCTGTTGTTTACACGCTGATAATGCAATTCGGAGTCAAAAATCATCTTGACCAAGTTAATAACCTTAGAATTGCGTACTACACGTGATATCACTACTAAAACGTCATTGTCCCTTAAAGTGGACTCATTTCATCCACAAGCGAGCTTGTAAAAATGACACTTTTTCCGAAATTTGCATTTCACATTGCTGTATGTTTGAAATGTTTGCGATCGTCTAAGGATAAGTCGGAAGTCGTTGCTGCTTAATCCTCCCCCACCCCTTATTCCTTTGCAAACTTGCAACATCGATTTGGGTGCACATAACCACCATTAGATTTCCACGATAAGAAAGGTCAGTGATTCTGAAGACTTCATGAGAAAACTGTTCATTTACTCATTTCGTTACAGACAAATATTTTGCGTCTGAAATTTTCCCTTGCAATAAACCAGGCCGATAAGTCAGATATGACCAAACTCGTTTTGACAGGCCCATCTATGAATGCAGATGCTGAAGCTGACCTACACTTAGTCGGTTTCGTTCTACTTCACAGAATTTGCGTTTAGCACAACTATAACCTATATTCAATCGTCTCATCGCTAAGCAGCTGCGTACTTAAAGCAACAGGTCTTTTCAATTGATATCGCTCGTCACCTTCTGAAAAACTGCCCACGCACTTTGTTGGAACCATCGAGATTGTGTACACCTTCTTCTTTTGAGGATAAAACATTCTAATCATGTGAGTTCCACTTTCAAACGAAAGAATATAGTGCTGGTTTGACTCGTTCGATCTGCTTTGCATGCCAGAATAGCTGCACGTTACTGAATTTAGGTGAAAGTTTACTGAATTAAACTGCGAATCGTCTGTTCCGTTTACACTTGTTCGAATGGATTCTTTTTAGTTAGCTCCGATAAAACCAAATTTGACGGTCAAGTTGGAGTAGGAGTCACACTGAGCTCTGAATCAGGAAGACGATCCTGGTGGATGGATTAGGAACATTACAACGTTACGAGCAAGTTTTAACAATCTTTGTTTCAACCATCGCGGATCGCCTTCCTCAGTTGTGTTGCAACCGGAGTTCGCCAGTAGTTTGTAACGCACGACTCCCAAACTGTTTGATGTCATTCGCACTAAATTTGTGTCCAGGGCAATACCACTACGGTCACCGGGCTGCGTAAACCAGCACAAATCTCATGCTAATGACACCTACTGTAACTCAACCGTGAACACGGAATTATTACATCCCCGTGAGTTATTAGTGACACCACTGCGTTAAGGATTGTCAGTTATTCTGGGCTACCCTCCATGGATCAGACAGTATTGTCATCTGAGCTAGCTTCACCTTCTCACAAGCGGAAAAGGTTTGCTTTAGGAATGAACGACTAGGATAGACGAACTCTAATCAAACATCACTAACAGTTAACTTGAGCACGTCACAACAACTATGGGATCTAAACGAATATTAGACATAAACCTTAAACAACGAGAGGTCTTTTCCACAACAAGACCGCAGATACAATATAATTAAGATTATATGTGAACGAAATGGCTCATAACTGTGAAACATGTAACGGCGACTGGCCAAGTAGGCTAGGCACTTTGAAAAACATTCAGCCGATCTGAGCAAGCTCAAGCATCTCTGAATGATTTGAGCTGTTTTTTGTTATTGTATTCCAGGTTATCCTTCTTCAGGGATGTGGTCTTGGAGTCTAAACTACTGGAATGTATGAAAGCCTTAGATCCAGACTTTCTTTCTCGAACAATATTCAAAGGTGCTGGTAAGAAGTCAGTCTCAGTTGACCACGTTCCCTCGTCCCATATTGAAAACTAAACAAGCGTGATTAAAGTACTTCGAGAGCATTTTTTATGAGTTCCTATTTATCATGTCAGATCTACGTAGGTAACACTGTTGTTTTCAAAACATTCAAGATTCGGTATTTTCTGCAACGTAGGAATAACTAGGTAAGAGAAAAGCGGGCAAGTTCCCCAAATGATGGGGATATTATCGATTATTTCCTCACACTGAAGCAATAAAACACCACTTCTTTAGCAAGTGATTGCGGTAATCTAAACCTGAATGATGCCTAAATTTCGCTTGACCGACAAAACCCATAAAGCTGTCTCCATCGTAGAAGTGGAAAACGTTGTTTAGATCTTGTGGACTTACTGTAATTGCAGTATGCACGTTTATTATCAGTTGGATCGGGCGTTCTTCACGTCGTATGATGTGCCATAGATGTCTGCTATCTTCCGCTTTCTATTCAGCTGTACTGTGGATTTTATCATTGAAACAACACTCAAACGTTCCAATAGTTTGTGAGTAACGCTTCTGCCAGGTGGTAAGCTGATCGACAATGAGTACGCAGAGGATAGTGTTTTACTCAGCGATTCTGCAGATTAACTAAAGTGGTTCTACAAGATTGGGCCTCAATGACCTTATACCTGCTGTAGAAGGCTGGTCATTCGTGACCACTGATCGTTTCTTACTTTGAGAACGAGTCTTCTCATAAATTTGTGATTTTCATGATAATTTGTCGGCGAGGATAACAGAAGCGCGCCGTATGTGTCCAAACTTTGCTAATAGTCACACCCTAGAGACGCTTGGTTAGTAATCACAAAAAAAGTGACAGCAAGTAGCTGGGCTGTTTTTCGTTTCAAAGACCACAAGCAAGGCCCATCTGTTTGGAAGACGCATATAGACTATCACTGATAAACAGTTGTTGCCACCAACAGTCGTTCTGGATTAAAAAACCTGACTATATGCGCAACATAACAGTCGGCAGACGTCTATTCAAAAATTGTGCAAATTCGCGATCGACAACCGAGATCGTGGGAATGCACAATATACGGTGATTGTGTCACATACTCTGTAAGCAACCGAAGTGTCTGTCGCACTACGCATTTTTTTCCGTGCGGCTGATGATGATTGGCATGAGCTATTAGACGATCGAGCGATGACGTGGTCACAGGCACTAAGTCTTCAGCGTTCTGACGAACAAAACTGGTAGGTGGCATCTCTCAGTTTGGGAAGTTGGTGACTGTTCACACAATCAAAAGGAAACGATCACTGACATGGCACTTTGTTGTAGTCACTGGCTAGCGGTAGAGTTGGTGAAATCTTCTTCCGTGATTCCTATGTTTTGCTCTGTTTTTCTTGACATATATTTTTATTTATGTCACTGTGGTGCTTCGTGGACTGCTGTCTGGACCAATGGCAGCTCGAAGCCATTTGTTCAAGAGGAAGTCTCAAAGATGAAAACGACGACTACAACAGCACACTCCAGGCGAGCTGTCAACGTTTTGCTAGGCCAGTTACCAGTACCCCGATGGGCATCCGAAATGACAAAACCCTGTTACAAACCAAATTAGTGTCCCAAACTGCTGGTTTTATATGTACCTGTTGAAATGCAAAATTTCCGTCTTGTTCAAACTGGATGTTTCCACCAGATGTGTAGATAACAATCCATTTGTCGAACAGCCCTTCGGTATGTACCACCGTGAGGGTTGGAACCAAGGATTATCTGAATGTTTGTGTGCGTTAGTATGATGACCAGAAATTCAGCAACTTCACTGACTGAACTAGCTAAGGACTAAGCTTTCCAGTTTGTCTTGATGGCCACATTCACAACTCACTCCTGTTGAAATGACAGATAGGAATTTAAAATTGCCATTGTTATATGGGAAGTAAGGCTGCAGTGGAATACATTTTATCATCTCCAAACCAGTGCAAATGGGTGCCTAAATGAACTCTGCCCATTGATTTGATGAGATAACTGCAAGCAAAAATCCACAAAGATGTTATGTTCTACCTACTTACGGATACGTTTATATCAATGGCAAACACTGGAAAAAGCCCCTCATAATCTATTTAAGAAGCTATAGAGAAAACAAAGTATCAGGCATCTATTTATGAAACCGTCTTAGGTTAATATACGCTGTCACACATGAGTCAAGTGAATAACAACGTATGGTCATGCGTGAAGACAGTAAGCGATACGATTATCAGAAGTAAGTTGTTCAAGCGAACTTCCTTGAAAAATGTAAAACACGGGAAAGCATGAGGTAAGCACCGACAAAAATGTGAACACGACCTATAGAAATGAGTGCTGAAATATTACAACTACTTCACAGCATGCAACATTAGAGGGTCTAGAGTAGAGATCAACATTTTCATTTGTAACTTGCAACAATCGTTACTGGTGTCTGTGTGATGCAACAATATTCAGGGGCCAGCAGCATCTACAGTTCATTGGACTACATGCGTGATGGAACCTCACACGCTTCGGTGAATGTGACGGAACAGTCTTAGATTTCCTTCGGTTATAAGTTCAGAATATTTCACCGTTTCCAGCTTATTCGTTGTTTCAGCTCAGCTAAAAGTGCGTAATCAATATGTAAATCTTTTGGTTTAGTTTTCAAATTGTGCTCTTGCCAATCAATTTTCCTGGCCTGTGTCACAAATTTACGCTTACTGCCCAAGAATTCACAATAGCTTTGCAAATGAGACGAGAAGGAAAATCGTCAGAACTGTTCAAACTGCATGAGTTCGTTATTGGCACACCTTCATAAGTGGGAGGTCCCACAACTGGTCGAAAGTAGATGGACGTGCTGTCTTCTAAGCCCGGACCACCGATCCTATGTCACGTGTTCGAATAATTCGCCAGAGAATCAGAACGATGGAAATGTAGGTGACACTAAACTACTCAAATTTACATGCGAACCATCTCTTTTTGCACAGAAAAACGAAAACTGCACTAGCCGATGCTACTGTGTGCGATCCTACGTCCAGAATGGTTGATTTGGTATAAACTTCCACGTCCTGAAGTCAAATAATTTGGTTTTTTAAATCCCATGTACACTTAAACAAGTTGTTTCAACTAGCCGTCCTGGTTTTAACAAACTCAACTTAGTAGCTCACTGCTGTTTTTATTGACTGGCGTTAACTGACCCCAGTTGCGCTTCTACGACTTATGCACAGGACTTGATTGAGTCATCATTTTCTAATGGGAAAGCTACTCAGGTCCATTCTCCTCATTGTTACCTCAATATATCAGAAATTATAGCGAGCCCTAATGGTCAGCTAACGCCGACATTCCGGTTGTGTTTCTTCGCATACTGATATGTGAAATGGGATTTCTCAAATACTGCTTGTGATACTGCTCACGACACCGGATCACTTAACGAAACCAAGGGTGATGGTCGTCAAAAAAGTGGATGACCATCTCTCTCTGGGTCAGAATAGGACGCCCACAATATGGGCGTGCATGTTTCACATCAAATAAAGCGTAGTTGATCGTTTTGAAGACATCCTTCACATCGCAAACGTTCCGTTTGCGTGTTACTGCGATAAGCAGGCGATATAAATGCATGATGGCAGATATGAGACTGTGTGATCAAATCCCAGTCAGACGTTAGACTTAGAGGTTTCCAACTCCAACGTTGTCGACGAAGTCGTCTGTTGATGATGGCGTTAGAGCGCCAAACTGCCAACACTTCTATCTTCCTACCACCCTCTGATGAACCGTACTACTTCTGTGGTTTTTAGCGGCTTATCTGATTTGTTATAGTTTCCCTGCATAACTCACAATTACCCCATGTAATTGCGAAAGTTTGATGAGAACGACCGGAAACAACTATCTTCAAAAACTGGTGAATGAATTCTGTGACAATCTGGAGCTGTGTGTGTTGAACCGCGAAGCGCAAAAGCAGAATTACAAGGGATCTGAAAATGGGTGAGAAACCTCTGTCCAACTGTTTGGTCAGTTTGCATACTGATTGTGTTACATGTTTGAATACGACACACTTTCATGACAGTATGCGAAATGGACCTGATATCTTTTATTCACAGAGTTTGCAAACCAAAAATGAAGTACAACACGCTGCTCCATCATCTGGAAATAAATGGCTTACGCCCCTAGAAACAGTCGGTGACAAGATTTTACTCGTCTTAGTAAGCCTTCAAACCTACCGCTAGTATAAACTGTCTTCACTATTTTATCATGCATATTTGAACTTTTGTTACAATGACTATCTTAGTTTGCTGTTTCTATCTACGTGTATCCACTCAGTTACATAGGCGTCTTTACAGCGTGCAAGCTAGCCTTTCTCATTTTCACTCACTTTCATTACAAAACAGATTTTCATAAACTTTTTACCCCACTATTGTTACCTGCTTGCAATACGGATCCTGGATGCTCATCGAACAAGTTTACTGTAACAGACAACTACACATTTGGTAACGCCACAGATGGCCAGGTTTGATGAGCCCATTGTATGTTTCCAGCATTCCTGTGGAATTCAAATCTCAAAGACAACTTGGTTTTAGAACAACACGTTTCAGTATTGGTACGTTCGCCGAGCTTGGCATTTGGGTTGCAAGCGTTTCATCACCAAGCGAGGTGACGTCATTAATGCCTAAGTGCTTCAGTGTATAATTTTGAGCCCCACGTTCACAATTATAGGTTGAAACACTCACACACGGATGATGTCACTTCGCTTGTTGACGAAACGTTTACAACCTAAATGCGAACATACCAATACCAAAACCATCAACCCGACCCACGAACATCACCACTGTTCCTAACCATCAGAAACAACACGTTTCACTTTTGAGACCTGCGGTACCTAACCAACCGTGCCTGTTAAAGGCTGTCAGTCAAAGCAGCTAACCGACGGTTGCAGGTATACACCAATTGCAAAGATCACTCAATATAATGGCTAAGGCAGGAATAAAAAAGGCACCGAAACTAAGCTAGTTCGGTCATGTTATAAAAACACATAAGCATTAGTAAAATATGATGTACTACTGAACAGTTCTCATACAAGTCGCCAAGTGCATGCGTATCGTAAGCCATTCTTACTTGTCTTATGAAAGCAAGGAGGTTCTGCGCGGCGCGGTTACTCCAAACCATTCTGTTTTGTAACGGCTACCAGCTGATTCACGAAATTATCACAAAATGGTGCAGTTTATCTTTGATTACCATAGCCTATAGGCGCTTTTTGTATTTACCAGATTGGACACTTATTATACTGAGGAACTATTCGTATAAGAGAGTGAAAAGTCAATACATTGTAACACTTATCAGATAGTTTGATAGTTCGTTGGCGAGCCACGCTGATGACGGATGCACGCAGCCCTGGTGTTTTTTACACTCCACGCTCCATCTAAACAGTTTGATTTCTCGGATGGTTAGAAAATTTAGACGACTATCAACCTGGGGGTAGTTACTTGCAAAGAAATCAGAGCAGCCATCTAGCTGGTAATTGTGCATCCAACTGATATCCCTGTGTGAAGTCTAGTGAGCAGAACGGGGATCGATGAAGGCTGACCAATTACAAGACTGCTGTTACTTCTAGACTGGTTGTAACAGAGTAATCAGTAAGACGTTATTTGAATTTGTCGTGTCCAAAATGCTGAAGTGCTCAAATGTACAATTCAGAAAAAGAGAGAACCGACCTAGAAATAACCCAACCTTCTTATTGTACAAGGAAAGTCTTTCATATAAAAATCTATTTTTTCAACAAATCAAGATTTCTTCGCCATGTTCACGTGCTCATCCTCATGTTTTTGGCACAACAACCAAGCAGTCGATAAGCTCCGTCTATTCGGCAAACTGTGTGTACTCAGATGACATTGTATTTTGTTCCCCCATTTTTTAAATTAGCTTGGAGATTGTGGGATTAAAATAGGACGTGTGGTGTCAACTCATGTTGTCTTTATACTTGAGGCAAACCACTAAACTGACTGAGGGATTTAACCAACTGTCCTGCGGCGAGATATGCTAAACCCACAATTGCTTATTGCTAGGTAGATATTACTGTTAAAACTCACTTCATGCATATCCTCCAATCACTTTTCACGTCATGCTCGTGAAATGTAAATCCAACCACACATCTACTTCTTGTTAAATCGCTTGTCGAAGGCTAACACCCAATCACCTTGTCTAGCAGTAGTGTTCGTGTAATTTATTAACTGATACGAAAACATCTGTATAATGCATTCAAAATCTAGTCTGCCGTAAACCGCAGCCTCTTTCTTTTTCATGCCGGATCTTCTGTAACCAAATTTATTAAGTCATCTATTAACCAGTGCTCAGTGGAACAATTCAAGAAGATAATTAGGCCAAAATTAGCTCACAAATTTTTGCTGGTACAACATTTCTTTCTTTGTTTTCAGTTACTTACACGAAGTGGTGACAGAATGGATACAGGAATGGGCGCGTGCAAAATAACACAACTCGTCTAGTTATTAAACATGGCTCGGTCCCATGGGATTATGCGACATGTCTGAATATCTGAATTTCCTCCGTTCTCATCGAACTAATATATGAGGTAGGTGGTGAAATATGGTAGGTGGGTGTGGACTGGTAACAGACAGATGAGTGGATCATTGAAACGAGATGTGTATGCTAATCAGCCGGTAATTAAAGTGTGCCGAATAGTCGATCAATAAATATTAGATTCACAGTAGCAAACTAAGGAGAAGTGCAGTATGAATACGGTGTGGGAAGTGCGGAAATCGAGATTTCGTCAATGAATAGACGAAGGATTAAAATGAAAGGTTATTGTTCGGACCCTGTACAGTGTACTTTCTTGGTAGTGCTAAGTTCACTGCTGTCTGCTTATGAAGGCACTAGGGTTATTTCCTAAGGTGAATGTCTAGCACCTCGGAAGAGAATAGGGTATGTTTGTTTGCAGTCTGACAAGCAACCTGGAAAGTCTTCAATAGATTATTGTGGGGGCCAGCTTCCAGTAACCGTTCCATTTCTGATAATCAGGCATCGTTTCAGGAGGTGCTTCAAAATTTGAATGTGTAGTGCCATCGCTTTGACTTATAGGCGAATTCATAAATGCGGTTTGAATCGGTAAGAGTCGGCGCTAAATCGCTCCTCGCACTTGAAGGTACACGCGGTGTTGAGTGCAGCACACGTAGGTTAGCTGATGTGCACGTGCAGTTCCGGACTGACTGCAGTCTTCATTCCATCGGGAGTGGGACATCATCAACGTTGAAGTATAAAGACATAAACCGGTCTGAAAGATGTTGGTATAGTGGCTGGTCAGTTGTTGATTGGCTTTGAATATTCTTCTGCCAGATGGACCAACCATTTGCAATATATATTCGATGAGACTGAAATTATCGGACATATTTTCATCTGGACAGATCTTGTTAATTCTGTGTTTTAAGGTTGGCACGAGCCCACCTCTTATTTAACGGACCCTTGAAATGCAATATTTAGCCAGTCCACGTCTGTTTTCGATAGATACCATTATGTAGAGGACTATGCCCATGTTTGGTAAGTCGGACTTCCAAAAATGGTCACCGGTTATACTTGTCAATTTCTCTAAGAAATTTAATATTGTGATGTAACCTGCTGAGATGCGTACACGTGTCCTTTTATGAACAGGTTAAGCTTAGAACATTGTGCATCTTCTTTTCAAAAGAGGTCATAGATGTATCAATTAACACAACCTCAAGTAAGCCCATCAAGCGACAGAACAGACCACCGAACAAACATTTGTATGTTTTTAGTGCATAGATTGAAGAGTTTGCATAGCGGAAACATAATGACAGCTACAATGTCAACAGCAGATTCGAATACTGACCACTGAATGGCAATCAAACTGACCTGCAACTTCCACGATGGACTGGATGTTTTCATTGCTTCAACTCACAAAAAAACGTAATACATCGGCAATTACCTTGCTATACCTTGGCAGTAATGTGGATCACTTTTGTAATGACGAAGCGATTTATTTATCTACGCGTTTATCAGGCGTGGATGCCGGCCATTTTCTCAGGGTCCCATAACATACGTGACGAAAATATCACAAAAATGTTCAGTCAGTGTTTGTAAACAATTTCTAAGCGAGGTTAAGACTAATCTTTTGGACTTTCCAAAGAAAGTCAGCCGAACAATCCAGTCAATTGGAATCCTGACAAGTGCTGATAGGGGTTAACTTAGTTCAATTTAAATCCCCCGATCTACCCATCGTTTATACCTTGTACCTATAATTAAACCCTTCTCGTCGGATATTCTGAAGTCACGGTGCTATCTCATTTTTACACATTTCATGCACCTTTATACACATTCATACACGTTTTCCCGTGCAAGCTTTGATGTCGGTAAAATGTAAGCTTGTGTTTTGCGCTTACTCCAGTATTACCGTATTTATCAGGGACAGTAGCACACACGTGAGTTGCCTTCACCAGACATCGTCACAAGGTTCGCGGAAAAGACACGGGAGGGTGTAAAATACTCACATTGAGTTGCTGCTGTTCTGTCTTTTGGAGAAGTGAGCTGTTTGTATCAAAGATTTCAACTGATTTATAATGCTGAATCATCAGCTGATCAGTCTTCATTTAGGGGTGAAGTGGTTTACATGGAACAGTCATTCCTCGTCACATGTGTAATGATTAACCAGCTATATGAGCGCTCACTGTATCGAGGTTTATTAACCAATATCACGATGGCTCTGCGCACACCACCGAGTAAAATCGGTAAATGCTAAATGTCGAAACTGGAACTTTGAGTTCATCAACAGTGCTGCTGCGAACACTCGACAAAATGTTTGAATCATCGATCTCTCTGCGTCCATGTGATAACTACTTAATTTCCCTTCCCTTGATTGCTGTTTGGACTGTGACCCTTATTTTACTGTCCCAGCTAAAGATCTTAGCCCAAACAGTGAACACTTTTGATTAACTTGGATTAGTTTACCCAGTAGGGACTCACCAACAACGTAAGAGGAGGTAATTGTTGCTTTTGCAGTGAGTCTTAGGATGAACATTTTAAGCGGCATCCATATGGAATAAGTTATGTCGTTATGCTGTCAAGCCTGTAAATCCCTTCCGAATTCGAGAGCCAACGGTGGAAGAGAGCTGGGCACTGGAAGAACCACAGCATTAGGTTGTGGGTATTTAAATTTATATAACTTCAGTAGGCAATATCTATGACATACTTTCTCGTTGTCGGGGTGAATGACAATTTCCGTTGTCATGCCAACTGCCCAAGGTTAAGGCTAGTCATTTTATTTCTTGGATGAACTACTTTCTGCACGAACATGTGTGAATATAGTTGTTTGTTCTCTACTCTCAGCCAGCCACTTCAGCAGGTCGATCAACTAACCGAACCTGCGATCGCTAACTTAATTTATGTGCATGTGCGGATTTAGGCCAGGCCAAAGCAATGCACACACATGAAGCGATTCGTGTATGCGCAATATGTTATAGGTTTCAGACAAAGCCGGAAAACAATATTCCTTTTTGATCATTGTACGAAAATCCGTAACAATAAAGGGCTCATGGTTTTGATCAAAGCATAGTGTACACTAGTCCCGCCACCATGTCAGTAATGCGTCATATACATAGAGTAACTCGGAACACAATCATACTTGACTAGCCATTTCAAACAAAAAACCTCTTCTCGTGGCTCATAGTTAGTAAGGAAAAGGTGATGATGGTTTTTCCCAGCATAACGTAATTGTTTTACGTAGTACTTAGATGTTATGTTGTACTGTTACAAAATGGTTGAACACTACGACATATGATCACATTTTGTGCACAATTGATTTTGCATAGTACATCCGGTGACCTGGAGAGTTTTTCCATGACAGGTGAAGCCTAACCTAGGATGGTGAGATTACAAATTTTAACCGTCGCCAAGCCACCACTCTAGGACTGGACAGTTTTATCCACGGAAGTTAGCAGAACTGGTTGCGAACAGCGAATTAACTCCTGAGTGAGGAACAAACCAGTAATTGATGTGAAATAAGCAATGTTCATATAAACCGGAAGTGTGAATCTCACAAACGAATATCTAAGACAATAAGTTATCCATTTTCATAAATGACCCGTCCTGCATTGATTCGGAAATGATTATTCTGTCTGTAACAATTCACAGACGAGTAAATATGCTGATCTGTTTGTTTTATAGAAATCGAAATTAAAGCTTGCTTGAAAATTAATGACACGCAGCTTATCGCCTGAGCAAACAGATATCTACAGCGTACCAATTTAAGTGTACTGACTCGTAGTGCTCAGCGTGAGCTTAGTACGAATATACTGAGCAGGCTTTCACCAGAGGCACGTGACTGGGTGTTCTAATCCCGACCAGGAAATAATATTTGCCTCCCATAACTTGAACAACAGACGGCTCACTTCTTAGACCTGTTTTTGAAAAGGTCGGGCTGAAAATTACATCCGAGTTTAAATAATGTAATCAAACATGAAAGCTATGCAAATAACGCCAACCAAATACCCACTTATGGAAATGCAGGAGAAAGCAGTATTTCTTACGGAATTAAGATGTATACAGGATTTAAGTATGGCTGAAAATTCTTAGTTGTGGATTTTGTCAGACGGACTTTATTGTGCCTTTCTGAGGTATTCTTTCTATATTGTAGGATGCTATATGCAGAAAATCAAAATTAATCCGACTCCTTGCATGTCATGCAAATCCAGGGGACGCTTCCGGAAGTACCTTTATTCAATAAACATCCTAGTTTATACAATTATAATGACAGACAGATTGTTAACTCGGAACAGGGAAGCAAAGAAACCTGTTAGATTAGAGTAAGTGAGGTAACAAAAACGCAAAATAAGATGTAAAATCTCAGCGACAACATTAAAGGAAATCCCTGCTTATCACAAATGAGTTATGTGTGATTTGGGCCTCACCTCAGTTGCCTGATTCTGGTAAACGTCCACTGGTTTTTGAAGTAACTTGTGCAACGATAATTAAATTCCCAAAACAGAAAGCATTATTGCATTAAAACCATTGACTTACGCTAGTAGTTGTATGACTGAATACGATCTACCGATGATAAGCAGCAGTCTTCGGATACCAGCCATAATGCTGGACGTAAATGACACACCAAAAAGTCAGTTTAAGCTATTCCTATTCTTAAGCAAATTCATGAACTGCCGGTTGTAATATCCTTTCCAGTCATACCCAGAAGGCACGAACAAGTTATTGAGTTAATTATTGAATCTGTAAATATTTTCGCTAGTAGACCAATTATGAAAATTTGAGACCGCGTTTGTGCATTGAACTGCTCAAAAGGTCTACAACGCAGCAACGTTGGATGATAACATGCAGTTCCAACTATAAGTTCCTTTTGGCCGTACAAATTTACAATCAAACCGTCTCACAAGAATGATGCATTGCTGGTAGATTACCTAGTTTCTACTTCCCTACTCTTAACAAAACTCGATAAACCATCTAATTGTTGGACTTTCATTTCCGAGATTATTTTTATACGAGCGTTAACGAACTTTTAGAAAACAAGCCTTATAAAGTCACATACTAAGTTTAACTACAAGTTCTGCATGCGGTCGCAAAAGCAGTAAATCAGAAGCTCATGGTTATGAAAACATAATGTCTTTCATACCTAAGTTAGTTGAAAAAATATAGCTTAGTTGATTTGGGCGTAGCCAAAGGACAACGATAGTGACTTGTAACTACCTAGAAAAGAAAGACTAGAAAGCGGAGAACTCATCCGAGTGTAAATCCTGGAGACGGATTTGCTACCTTAGAGGGAATCACGTTCACTTACAACGGACGGTTCTCCTGACGCCAAACACACGAATAACCTAACAACTAGCTGAATAATATATTGTTCATAAAACTATACAACCCTCACTGGGTAAGACATTGGGCATCTGAATAGGATGGCGCCAAGTTTCGAGTGACTCGTCTTACAGTGATCGGTGAATATAACGCAGAATATGCATACAGTATACCATGCAGTATCTCTGAGATTCTTGGGAAAATCGCATCTTCTAAAGCCGCTCCATATGCACAGTTAAACAAACATTAAACCGTATATCTTTAAAATAGTGCCAAATGAGGAGCATAATTAAATTTAGCTTACACTGGCACCTGGGGTGATAAAGACTGTTTATCTTATACAAACAAACAACTTCGCATTAAGGTCATCCTGGTGTAACTACCTCAACAACAAAACGACCAATGTTTGTTACTACACAACATGACCAGGAGTAGACAAATTGTCTACCTTCGCACAAATAAAACTAATGTTCAGGAAAGAGGCAACGCCCGCGATTAAAATAGGTTTGCCTTGTTCTGGATGGCTATAGTGGAGCACTGAGCTTGAGTTCGCTGCATAGCCTGTGGTGAAAACAGTCCAACATAGTAGTTTTGTTTAAAGTGCACCTTCGTTTGTGAGTAGTATGTAGCGTATACTCTGAAACTAAAGGGAAGGTTTCGACACCACGAATTCCAAGGAGTGGAAGTTATTATTGGAACCGTGTGCATGCATTATAGGCGATGTATCATCGGGGCAAATGAAAGCGCACTGCTAGCCAACAAGCACCTCACGTAGTCGTGAAAGCCGAATGATAATTACGAAAAACAGCTTCCCATATAATTGAGCACTGATAAATAACAAAACTCCCGGGTCAGGCCTCTTTTGCAGTCACAAAACTAGTACGTACTAGAACATTCGCCGAAAAGTCCATGAAAGCATTCGCCTCAGCTGGACCTTCAGGAAGGAAAAAAGGAAGTCCTTGTCAGTTTTGTCTATAAATGAAAAAAAAATTCGTTCATGTCCGGTGGAGTAGAAAGGTAACAGTAATTCAAAAGCTTTTTGTGCAAGTGACTGGATAATCAAATTGTTTTACGCGGCAAAAAATTGATGGTACTAATCGCATGTCATATACTTTATTGAGAAAAACGAAGCTTCCAAGCAGTACACGACAGATTTGATCGCAGCCTTCACCTTCAGATAGACTTTCCAGCCAGCCTCTTTCGAAAAGAAGCACTGGACTCGAGTTTCGTTCTCATTATAGCTCGCCAGTAGTGCACAGCCTTCCCACGACCAGGGTTTGCATTCATGAAAGCGTAGCCGGAGTTAAAATCCCGGCCGTGGCAAGGATATGCACTACTGACTAGCTCTAATGAGAACGAAACTCGAGTCTAGTGCTCCTTTTCAAAAGAGGCTGACTGGAAAGTCTATCTGAATACGAAGGTGACGATCAAATGTGAGTGATGTTCAACTTGAAAACACACCGAACCCCTGATTACTCATCGAAAAGAAATTTGCTTATGGTTTTGCATTACTTACTTCGGCCTAAGAGTACATCTTTATTCAGAGAGTGGCATATCGGTTTTAGAAAATAGTCATTTAATACCATACTATGTTTCACCACATGACCAACGTTTAAAGGAAAATATTTCTGTAAATAAATGCATTCGCAACTTTACTGTGGAAATTCCGAGCGCTGAAGCTGCGCATTTTGGATTGTACTCTCAAGCAATAACAGATTACTAAGTTGACAACTACCTAATGACCCAGTAATTATTGATTTTCTTTTGCAAAAATGTCCTACGCCTGACCATCAAATGAAGAATAACGGAGATAATCTGTCTTGTCCATTTTGTCTGATACCACAGTAATAAAGATTGACTGATATCATTCTAATTAAAAGCTTTTCTGAGGAGCAAGAATACTTCCGTACGAATTTCTTAACGGTTGTTACGGAGCACTACAAATAACGCGCCATCTTCCTCATCCGTGAATGTACCAGTAAGAGTTTGTAAGATGAACTTTATCTCTTTATGCAATATCTTTCATTCGGTGGGCCATATGCAGCTTAAAATAAACATCATCAGGCAAACAACAAACAAAAATCGAAAGAGCCTAACAAAAATCCAGACGCGATATTGTATTTTAGATGTATTTTTCATAAGATCGACACTCGTGCACCATTCTGTTAATGTTGTCAAGTATGCTTGACATATTTAGTTTATGCTTTTACAGGGACACCTTAGACGTATCACCTGTTTGTCAGTGGTTAAATTAAGATCAAAACTATAAATTCTTCTAAAATTTTGCAATAAAAACATAAAGTATGTTGTCCCAGCTAACATGGGATCCTTTCTGAGTGCCGTAGGTGTCATCAAAATCGCGCATTTGTTTTTATCTGGCGAAACCTGTTTGTCTGTTGAATTCCATATTTTAGAATCTAATGAAATTCACGAAGCTGGGACGAACTTTCCCTTTTGTACCTGAGAGGAGGAAGAAAGGTGAAAAGAAATATGAATTGGTCATTCTGGTGATCAGATAGAATTCTCTTCCTGAAATTCAGTCGCTCTTATTTCAACCAGGCGACGCAGTTAGGATCGCAGACAAAATGAATCATTCAAACATTTAACCATTCACACTCAAAATACCGAGTATCTCCACAATCCCTAAAAAGCTTACACTTTCTCGCCATAATGTTGCTAGTAGAAAAGTATGCGACTAACCTAGTTCTCCCAGGGTTTGTTTTGTACAATGTCGATCTCAATTCGTTTGCGCCATTGGTTCTGTTCACACGGAGGAATGGCTGAAAATGAATTGCACAGATGTACAACGCGCTTCGAAGTGCACCTCAACATGGACCTTACACACACGCAAAGACACGTTCAGTAGTATTTTATTCCCGGTTGGCCCTCGCAGTGACCCAGACCATTGAGCGCCTGTGTACGAATGTCAACACAATTGACGTATGCTGTCCTACTCACAAATCCACGCCAACGCCTCACATACAATGCGTGAAGCTTGCGATCGGAAACCTTTAAAGTCCATCCATCAACCACTGGTTAAGTAGATAATGCGCTAGTGTCAGAGTAAAGCCTTCACCTAACACCTTGTGTAATCGGAAAACTCCGGCCGTGCACAACAGGCTAGTCAGGTTCTTCACCAGTGACTGCATAGTTTTACTGTTAATCACAAGCAGCTGGTTGCATGAAGATTGGTACTGTAGAAGCTAACTAAACACATGTGTATTAGACTGCCGGTAGGTTTCAATTTCGAGAAGACAACGGAAGAACCTTTAGCTTTTTACTTTCAGTTGGGTTTACATAATGTTATCCCTCCGTTGCTATTATGAACTGATGACAAAATTGTGGTCAACTAATTGACGACATAAGTGGACGGAAAAGGACTCAAATTGACCTTGACATTGTACGTTGATCAGCCCAAACACACCGGTCTCTTAAACAGGTTGCACATTAGTTACTAATCACATGCAGATTACTTTCTGAAGATTAAAAACTGGGCCTGCTTCCTAACAGCACTATGGTGACAAGAAGTGGGAGGGCACCTGACAACCTATTTCATTCGGGTTCGCAGACGCCTACCCCAACTTTAGCTAATTACCTAAGACTGTCTACCCGTTAGATGGACTGCAGCTTACAGCTTCAAAGTTGTCTGTAAGGTCACCTCCAAGTTTCTAATAGGCAAAGTTGACTGAACTTCGTGAATTTTCAAAAGCAGTGACGCTTTGAAGGGAACCATATGTTTGAAATACAAAATGTTACGCTGTTCCTCGCATCCTCTGAGGGATATTCGTACGCCTGACCTGAATCGTTTGCTCCAAGACCGATTGTTCAAGCGGCAATAACACAGAATTTGTCATTGGTGCATACTGTGTTGGTAAAACTTTAGGGTTCATACAATCAGGAGCATTCTGGGTGCATCGATTGACGGGCTCTCAGTGGTAGAAAACTTTAAGCGAGGGCTTAGTGTATACCTTCAGTACGTCAATAAGTCTTCCAGAACCTTGATCATCAGTGTAGTTTTAAGGCCGTGTACTATTTTTAATAATGGCGAGCAAGTGTCAGTTGCTGATCTCTCGTTTTACGTGTGTTTGGCAATTTTCAAGTTATTAATTTGGTCCAACACTATGTTTTTGTAATTCGATAAATTTTAAAATTTCCCATCTCAAAAACTTCGAAGATATAGTTTCTTTTACTGGCGTCAGACGCACAGTTAAAGTTACCAATATGTTACAAGTCATTTCTGACCCATAAATTTTCAATTGCTGCAAGGATTTCAACTTTTTGCAGGCAAGGCTAAGAAAACTCAATGAAGGACCTCCAGCTCCTTTGCCAAACTAGTGAGAATGCTGCTATATATTCGTTGCAGTATAAGAAAGGAATCTATCAACCGATCGAAGTTCACTTCCTTGTGGTAGGTCAACGTTTCACATTAAGAATTGGTACAAAATTTGTACTGTATTGACACTAATTCACCATCAGTTTCTATATGCGATTACACTTGCTATTACGAGAAACCTAAGAATTAACTTCGTGTTCTTGGTCCTCACTACTGAACCGCCTACTAGTTCCAACACATGGTTGGCCAGCTATGACAGGAAATATAAACGGGTTTATTAGTTACTAACTCTAATGGACAATTTCGGAGTTCGAAATGCCAGAAACGTATTGGTTTGGCAAGATGCAACATAACGATAGCAGTGTTAGCCCTCTGATATCATCTGTACTAGGGTCTAGTTTGTTGTAATTTGATTTGGACAGACAGCTCGAAACACGTTAATTTGTTATTTTCATGAAAACCTCTAAATACTAGATAGGTGTAGTCCATATAATACAGTGTTCACTTGAAGAGTCTCGGTAACAAACAGGTGTAAATCCAGCCGACGGAATGTAAGAAATCTGTTGAGGTTCCGTCAATGCATTGAACCAGAACCAATCGCTTCACTGAGGTTCACTGAGCCGATTTTTACGAGTAGTGCAATTTCAGTGCTCGAATTTGGTATTAGTCTACTCCAGCGTGAACTGTTTTCGAAGTGCAGCTTGAACAGTCACTCCGATAAATCAATTGGTTATATCCATGCACGACAGTGAGGTTGAGGTTGATAATGAAGTTTAAATGGGAAATTTCTGAGCTTATGGCGTAGCTTCGTAGCTCAGTTAGTACAGCTATTGTTGACAATGTGCACGTTGTTTCAAGATAATTACCAGTAATATTTTTTGAAACCAAACAGTCACATGTGTTCCGTAGAAGTGCTAATATGCAATCAGCCAGTGTCACTTGCTCCATACGGATAATGTTGCCACAAACTAGTAAATACTGCTAAAGATGTTGGGATGTGCTAAGTTATTATTGGGAGACTTCGAGATTCTATCACCAAACAAGCAGCGGATATCAAAAGTTGTGTTTTACATTGGTGCAAATGTAACGGTGAATGTTAATGAATTTGCCGTCACTTCCACTTCATTGTACTTCCTGTTCAAAGTTAAGAATCGTATTTTTGATCTGCTGGCTTTTAGCTGTGTAACAGGCAAGTCGGCCGTTTCCGCTCTGATTGTCCGTTACACTAGTAGACCAACTGTGAGTAACGTAGACGCACCGGGAACAGCGTTTCTCCGAAGTAGGGGTACCACCAACATTCCTGTAAAAGGAAACAACACGAAGAAGCATCAGCCGAAGGCCCAACAAGCTATGTACACCATTTACACAGCAGCACGCTTCGTTATGCACTTCAAACTCAACCCGTGCACGCTTGCTTTATTCGACTGCGCGTTATAGTTGCAAGCTTTATTCTGAAGTAAACAATGACGTTAGACACGTTGTACACCCGAATCTAGCTGAGGATTTTGAGCCCCAGTTTATCACTGGCGGTTAAACATCCCATAGACAAAATCGCACCAGAGAGTGACATTGTGTTGCGGGAAAAATTGGTTTAGATCACACGCCAATCGAACTTCTTGTTAACTGATTCTTAGTGAAAATTTTGGTCTCAGCCAACTGAGATACGGTCTTGTTTTGTTTCGGACAAATCTGCTATATGAAGTGCACATTTGTGACATGGTAACAGACGGCGCATTGTACAAGGAATCCTTTAATGTTCCTAACCGCATCAGCTTTTTCTTACCATCTGTTCAGTTAGGTTTGCGCACAATTAACGCACCGTTTTTACAGTTATCAACAGACAAAGCCCATTCCTCAACGTGCATTTATACCCCCTCCCCCAAATTTTATATTGGATGTATGATAACACAGCGATCCAAATCCACTTTACAAGTCGTGACACTGGTTGGTTAGTCGCCGACAGTCAGTACACAGTTTTTCTCTCATCTTCTTGCCCTAACTGTAACCGCTGCGCCTGGCGATGTTTACGTGCTGAAAACCCTCATAAGATTGCATGAAAATTCAGCGCTATCGCCTGCGCCTCATTTCTAGCTATGAGAGGTTTCCGGCAGATTCCAATTACGTCAATTTCAGAGGCTACATGCTTTAATATATGGCCATAAATATATCAAATATGACACTTCCTGCTGATTAATACACGTAATACTTCGGTTGTTTAGTGTTTCGCTTAGGTCTGATTTGAAGTACTTCTCATGAACTCCATCAAACTGATTTTCTTCGACCGGATAGTGGGTAGACAGCACAGCCCCGATGACATATCTGGATCCATAATTTTCACGCCACGCCTTTGTAAACAGGAGTTGACTTATTTTTCATAATCGTGAGTAAATATACTTGACTAGACTTGCTTTTTTCATCACATTTCAGATAGGCTTCACCTGCTTAGCGTCAGCCAACTGATAACCATTTAAATTTTACCTAAGCTACTTGCAGATCAACTCACTAACACTGTTCTCAGCATCATTCGTCGATGAGTTTATTCCGTTCAACGATTAGTTCATATGAAGATTGCAAACTTCTGTAACAGGCACTTTTCCCACCCGCTGACATCCTCACTACTGCATTTATTTTGGAATAGCCAACACGATGGAACTACTCCTTCAGTTATCCTTACAGATGTGGCTTCAACAGTAACAAAATTTATCTTTCTCAGGCTCACCGTTGTTGTAAGCATTTCAGTGTTGGATCTGGCTACAAATTATGCTTAGTAACAAAGTTCTAGCCGTATAAACATTGCTGTGTGCTCCTCGGTGAATAAGCAACTCCATTGTCCATTGACCACTGATTTTTCCACGTCATGACCGCATTTTTATTCCATCCGAAATGGTTTGTGTCTGTTTAAAAATGCTAGTAATCTGGTTGTCAAGAAAACACATATAACTGAAAGCTTGTATAGATTAATGAGAATGGACGAAATGCTTGCATCTAGTAACGTTTGTTTTCTTACTGCGTTGATAAATTAAATTAGATTTCAATGTTCTATAATTATAAAGAGGATAAATACAACGTTGAAGTGAACAAACCGTTCAAATATACGGAATCTTGACTTGACTTATCATAAACATTAAAACTCCGGATAGCGTACTTTATATATTTTCTAGGCTACTGTCTAGTTGCACTTATTTAATTATTTAAAACACTGAAACATATAAGAATAGTTGATAAGCACGAAGTGAATTTGTTCAAAGAATGTGGAAGAAGTTCTTTTTATGTTTTTTGCATTCTAGTACCTGATAGACCCTTTGTTCTGATAGGCGGTACACTTATGTACCACACAACCTCTGGTGCCTTTCCATTTATGGAAGTTTGGTAGTCGAGCAGCACGCATAGAGTGTTGACAGATTCTTGCTTGTACCAAGGCAAGGCACCACTAGACAGTGAAATAAGTGTCGGAGAAATCATGCGCGTATTCAAATCTGCGCTAACTATTAAAGTATTTCTTGGGTCACATTATAAACCCTTATGACTTACGAATATCACCCACAAACGAAGCCTACCATATCATCCGCACATACGAGTATCAGCGACAGTTTTGAGCCTTAAGGCTGAACCAGCTCGAAAGCACATAACTTCCAAATTCTCGCTGCCGCAACTGTCAGTAATCACGGTGAATTTCGCTGTTTGATTTATAATGCTCAATAACATTTTTTGCTTACTCTACATCAGACGTAGCAGCATAGAGTAAAAGTTATTATGATCGTCGGTCCCTTGTGCGTGTACTCGAGTTTCCGGACCGTCATGTAGTAAACTGTCGGGTTGTGACACACACGTCGATACTTCAGATTTTACGGTATAAAATTACCTGACGCTACTATTCTGTCACTGAAATTATCAGTCATGCCACTCAAAAATTCTCGAAGTTTGTTCACAGTACTGAAATATGTCACACACCTTCGAGTGACGCTACTTCAAATATTGTCAAATGGGTGTCAGCCGACTACACTACATCTTTTCCGTTATTACTAGTCCCACAGTTGCTTTTATCTGTATATAATAAAGGGAATATCCAGTTTGCTTCGGAAATCTCTCATGTTTTTAATCAGTTGTCAATTTGGGTCGTAGTTTCAGAGGCTTACACAAAAAATGTATATAATTAGTTGACTCTGGTAAGCTGACCCATTCGAAAATATCCTCGTAAAGTTAGGTATTGTCTCAAACCCACTGAATGATCTCTTCCAGAAAATTTCGCATCCACAAATAGTAACAGCGAATGCGCCGTGGTTAACAACAACGTGACATACAGTTAAACGTGGTCAGATCATCTGAACCTTGTAAAGAACAAGCCAATTCGACTTGACCTTGTGAACGATTCGTAATCCTCAGAAATGGGCATTGATATGCGCCAAATAGCTCATAAAGAATTTAAGAATACTTCGTTAGTAGCAGGCAAAAATACCGATCGGTAGATGTGGTGGGCTATAACGTGCAGGTTCAATTGTGCAAGGAGTTGGTACATTGTAAAACCACTGTCCAGGCAGAAACACCTAGTAGATCGGTGGTCCATTCAGGTAGGCCACCTGACCCGGTCTAATCAAACGAGGATAAATGCAAGATTACAGGAATATCGTTGTGATATGTGATGAATACTCCCACTCTGCTCACCTCACAGACACATGTTGTCTATGTGCGCACGCATACTTGCCACTGTGCAGTATACAAAACAAGAGGATATTTGATGTCATAAATGCCTTCGTTTGCACGTGGACCCTTAGTGTAAATAAGACTGATAAACAAAACATTTTAATTAGACATTTGTGAGTATTCTCGTAAGTATTTTCAAAGCGTGAACGTTGAGGTTTCGTCCACTATACCCAAGTCCGAAATCTTCGGTTGGGAACAGGATCTAAACGCCATGTACACATCGGCTGCATAGACTAATTTAAAAAGAAATTCGTTGTCTTAACTACTCCCCAAGTTGATTCAATGAAAGTAACAATCCGGTTAGTCTAGTCAGATTTACATATACATAGACGGAAAGCTGGGCCTGAGCTGTAGTTGAATCAAAGAGTAGAGCAAAATACCCAAACGCAACAAAGTATTTACCACCTGTGTTATCAGGCTATATTAGGCACTCGGAAATTTCCAGTTCATAATATGGCTGCTTCAAAATCAGAGTATGCTCAGTGATTTACGATAGACTTAATTCTAACTCAACAAATTTGTCAGGTTATTTTATGGTAATACACTGCCTACCGCTGATGTTGATCTATGAAAGTGTGAACTATTTGAGAAATCTTGGCTTTTGAGACAGTCAGAATGGTGGACAGTCGAGCCCATATCTGAAGTTTCTGGGTTTCCGCCGTGGCTCTGTAACTCAGATAGCTAAACTCAGATAGCTAAACTATCTTTTATAAGAGGAATCACTATCTCATGAAAATCGCCACGTACATCATTGCCATGGACACAACCCGATTATAGAGTAGTCAAGTAAAGTTAGCCCGACTTTCGTAAAGACTCATACGTTTCGGAGCAACCACCTGGGTCCGCGTCACTCTGTTGTTCGTACGGGTTTGGTTGGTCATTTGTATAAAGGTCATGCACCAGTAAATTTCCGAAGATCAACTGATATTCCAACCAGCTTATCAGGAGGCACTGACTATAAATTACTTCGGGTAAAAAAAATAAAGTCAGATACGTGAAAGAGCGACAAGCTTCCAGTAGAGATGAAAGTGTGGTAAACAAATTTCCATCTTGCAGTGGATTTCAGAGTATCGCCACGCTTACAAGCAGCCAACGGTCTCGTTCATTTCAAGACAGGAGACTGGTCTCGATTTGGTTGTTCTTGACAATCTGTAACCGATTTCTTGTTGAATGATTTACAAGGAAATGCACAAATTTGTTGAGATCGCTTCACGCTAAATTTGAAAATATGACGAAGGGTCGTGAACAACTGTTTTGGACGTTCATTACTTCCAATTGTGTTCACCAGGGACGCCCGAACTTTCTTTTCTATTCAACTCTGTTACGAACGACACTCTGGACGACATTCTGTATAGGAATCCGGCGAGCTTTGTGCTGAACATTTTCCTGGCGCTAGTTTGACCGATATGGAGTATGTGGATTGCACCGTATCACTCAGTCCCTTTAACAGAGCCGTACAAACTATACTGAACAAGGTGAGTAACAGAGCCAGTTTGTATGAAATGCATTTGAGTCGAACTGTGTGGGGGTCAAGCAGCGATGAGGTTGCAAAATGTGAAGACCCTGACTGTCCACCTAAGCAACGTGAGTAAGTATCGCCTGCCTGGCTGGGATTCTCATTATCACTCAGACCGCTAGTTAGAAACGCTGTCCTAGGCGGCAATTTGCCGCGGTCACTAGCATACTTAGATTCACGCCATTAACAGTTCTGTCACCTTGATTTTCGCTGTCAGATTATATCCTTACTTAACCAAGATTTCCTCTTCTTTAATAACTCGTCTGATTGCTTCAGTAGGCCTCCTCTCAAACTAGACTACCTTTCGGTCAAGTGGAAGGTGCTGTTAATGAATAATGTATACAAATGTATATTGCTTCAACTTAAAGATATGTCTCATCCTACGCTGAAATTATCCGTAGTAATTACTGCTTCCCATAATTCGAAAAAATTAACCAGTTGCAATAAATCTTTATCTGGACTTTTAGTCGAACCTGATCCAGTCTCCCGAAATATTTATTCGTTTACCTGCCTTTCCATACCTCAGCCACATACAACTAACAATGTTTACTGTCCTAACAACTGGAATTATGGTTTTTTCCGATGTTACAGATAAATCCAGTCTAACAAACGAACCAACTAAGAAGACAACGGTTTCTGTTCATTCCCGTAATGAACGTCTCACAATTTATTATTATTTACTACGGCAGAAGCTACATCAATTATACAAATTCGGCTTCTTTTCAGAAAACAGGAGCAACTGACGAATCAATACTCACACTAAGGAGTGCACAACCAGCTGTCTTAACATGATTCAACTTATTTTTCACATTGTTACACATTTGCTTTCAAAGTGATTAACAACCATGTTGTTTTTTTCTGCTAGAGACCATACCTTGCTGTTTTCAAAGAATGCATATGCACATTACAAGTGTTTGTGTGTTAAACCGATCGGTTGTGAGAAGCAAAGCGTAAACAACAGCGTAGTTAACAACAACATAGTAAATAGTAAATTAAAGCAAACTTTTGTGCGTAGCACTGGAGGAGGTAATTTTCAGTCTCCCTCTTAGTCCATTGCACTGAAAACAGACTATATTATTTCGCTCTGTTATGTGAAATGATGGGTGTTTTGGGTAGCATAAACAAGTGAAACAGAGGACGAATTGGAAACACAGCCTAAATTTCAATGTTTTAGTTCTCTAAACGACTAGTTTAAGTGGTGAGTATTTTGCATGTGTAGATGTCCTCACGTAGTTTCACCATCGCTTGGTTTGCAAATCTATGAGTCTCAGCTAAACAGGATATCACCTTGTGAATTGAATTAATCAGCAAACTCTTTTCAACTACACCGGAAGTGGTCTGAAAGTTATCAATACCTTAACCAGCTTCAGCTATTAAAATCTGGTGGTTACTATTGTTTACGTTACCGTTGGTTATAGTTATGTCACCCGCCCCTAATATTTCCTGTTTCAACCAAACCTACTGAAGCATTATGATGTTTGACAAATGTTGTTTGCTCACGAAAGCGAATAATTTGCCTGCAGTATCTCAGCCGGAAACAAAATGTGGTTAGAAATCATCAATTTTCTACGTAATATTTTGGTCAATAATATTCGGATAACCATTCCTCACGGAATAGAACGGTTGGTCAAATTAAAGTCTGGTGGTAACTGTGCACCCACACACGTAAGTAGTGTTTAGATATGATGACAGGAAATATTAAGACGCAAAAATGTTGGTGGCCTTAAAACTGTATTGCGGGAGCAAAATATCTGCACATTAGTGCACTCAAAACTTTCGGGCCAGATGAAGTATTTAATCAGTGCATCATTTAGTCACCGTTGACAAAAGTGAAATGTGCTGGCATTAGTTAAACACGCGGTCATTTCAACAAATAAGCTCTAACAAGAACGAAATTCGTGTTTAGTTTTTCATTTTAAAGGAGCCTGATTGAGTGTTCAAGCTAACAGCATGTGTGACTGCCGCAAAAGTTCACCCAACCGAATCCTCGGCTGCTCATCAGTAATTTAAACACTTGGTTAATGTCGGGTTGAAGTAACTAAACAGCAGTTGCTACTGGCAGGATACCAGCTGAGGTTACAGGTTGTCGGAAATTCAACGAAATTATGTATGCTTTTTCTGTGTTCAACAATTTAAATCTAAATAAACGTAGACAGCTCGATGATCTTTGTAAAACCAATTGCAGATGCGAATTATTACAAGAATTGGGACAAAGAAACAAACAGATAAAATGGGCTTGATATTTGGATCGGTGAGCGTACTGTTAATCATAAAGTATAAAAACTTAATTCTAGGTTATATGGGCTTTAAATGATTAATAAACGACCGTAACAAATTTTGCATGCAACTTCTCACTGACAGGCCAAAAATGGCCACACATTGATTGGAAGGTTTAGCTTGACATCTTGAGTGCGTCCGTCTAGTCTGCGCTCGACATTGTCAACTAATGGGCCGTCATGTCAGCCTTTAATTGCATGTTCCTGGTTGATACATACACACACTGGTAACTTCCAGCACGGAAGTCAAGTCAGTAATGCGATGATTTATCGTCAGCAAATTGTCTCAGATAATCATCAGTGCTAGTTAAGGAGAAAGAAACTCAGCGGCATTACTGAAATCATTATGCCACTGAGTGACGCTTGTGCTCGTTTACTAAGCAGCCATGGTGAAGAAAGCGGTTCACAGTTTAGGGTTAGTAGACTGATAGTGAATAGACCCACCTTACTTTGTTTATAGTTGAGCAGTAAACAGAAAAGTGAATATATTTCCCACATTAACGATGTAGATATTAAAGAAGAAAGCATGACACCTGGAAGATAGTCTTGTTGTAGCTTCATTCGCTTGTTTCATGACTTGCTCAAACTTCACAATTAACGATAATGCTTGGGTCACAGAACCCTCCTGGTAATCGTAATCTTTTGTTTGTATCCATAGGGTGAATGGAGCACAAGTAGTACACTGGCACAGAGGAACACGACCGATCTAGAATTATAAGCGATTACATTCATTTTCAATGTTACATCCTCGGTTGGACACCTCAGGTTTTACACCATTGAGCTGAAGACTGAGTAAGCAGTAGGCAGTAAGGTTGATCATTAGATTGCTTTCTCAACACATGACCTAACCAGCGAAATCTAAGTCGGTTTGTCGTTATGATTAACTAGCTCTAGCACTTCGCACGGTTAACAGCAGGATGTCCCTATCCTAACTGCTTACCCCTTGATATCCGACACGTGCATCCGTGTATGAGTACAAAATGGCAGTGACTGAAATTCACAATCCTTACGGGCCACGTTTCTTCGTGCTGGCAGTAACCATTAACTATCAATACCTCAAAGGTAGATTACCAAAAAATATTTCCCACCAACATGTGTTGTGCACACAGTAACTTTTGGACTAGGATGACAGAAAATCACGCGTGGCTTGAAATGGATAATAATGAATCAGGATTGAATCTGGTTCCAAATGTGAACACCAATCCATGTGCGTAACATCAACCGATATTCTCTCTAATTTGCTATTCCAGCCAAAACGTATGTCAGTGTAGATGCAACCTGCAGCTCAATCATCTCCAGTTGAATAGGACGCCAAGCGCAAAACGAAAGAATTATGAAGCCAAATCATTGGTCTGAGCGCACACTCCCGGCAAGTGCTTTTTTAACTTAGTGATAAAAAACTACTGTAGCTGTCAGATAAGCTAAATTAATCAGGCAGAAATTACCAAAATTCTCCAGAATGAAACGGAATTTTTCAGGCGGTCACCGAAATGAGATACGGCACGCAAACACCACTGTTCGGTTAAAGTATGCGTACACTTTTATGTGAAAGCTTTCTCAACAATTTCCGGAAATATCTCGGAGAGTTAAGTGAAACTTACTAAAATTTACACAGAGCTTAAATTTTAATTTACTTACGATTTATCTGCCCTGGTTGAGTACTACTCATTATCGGTCACCAGTTTGCAGTGGGTACGTCCACGTTGATTCGAAATGGCACTAGTGTAATTTTTCCTCACTCGTCCTGATACACATAGTTCAGTAAACAAAGTGGGTTGTCTGACTGGGATTCGACTCCAGAAAGTCAAGTGTACCACTTCTAGCAGTGTCGTATTGACAGACAGGTTAAAGTAACCTTAGCTTGACCTGAAAAACACCGTTAATTCGTAAGAAAAGAGTTCATCTTAGGCTACCGGTTTGAATTGACTATGGGTGTCATGAATTAAAACCGTTGTGATGTGAATGGTTCATGGCGAAAATTGTCACGCAGTCTCAACCTAGGAGTTAGTATCACGGTACGGTTGCATCGAAACAGATGAACGAGACGTTTGTAAATCCTTGTGAATGTATATAAAGTCCGACTGTCATGCAACCTCGTTTGACAGTAGTCCAGGTTGAATCAAACCTTTCTCTATCATTACCAAGTAAGACCGCATAAATGCTAGACTAAATGTCAACATTAAAAAATTCTTTATTTAAGCCAACTGGTTGCCAAAATCTAGGCTTTTAGAGAACCAGATGAATTCAGCCCCGTAGTGCGGATAAACCAACATGTCACCAATAAATTTGCAAGTTAAAATCAAATTCACAACTAACCGAAAACCAATGGACGAATAATTCGAAGACGTAGTATAACACAGAGGCTAGCTGCTCCTACTCTGACTGTGCGTTACACTTGTGAACTAACTATGGGACAACATGGAGACACTAGGTGATAGCGTTCTGCCAAAGTAGGGGTCGTAACAACGGTCCTGAAAAAGAAAACAACAATAACAAGCATGAGCCGAAGGTCCGGTGAGCCAAGCACAAGACTCACAAAAAATCGCAAACTTGAAGGGTGTCTATGCAGTAGCACGCTCTGTTTTATAATTCAAGTTCAATTTATGTTCGCCTGCTGGTTTTGGTTGCACTTTGCTTTGGTGCTCCAGGCGAAAAACGTTTCAGGAATAGTTTATACTACACTCTGATGTACTCACCAACAGGACACGGTACCGATTGTATCAAATTCACGCACAAATGGACTAAAATGTTTACTGGATTATCACCAACAAACTATGGGCAAAATGAAAGTTTAGGCGATGGAGGAGAATAGTTACAGGATCGGGTTGAAAGAGGCCTGATATGCTCACTGGGTTCGGTGGCGCGGTTCCTCAGTGAGCGAATAAAAAACAAAATATGCGACAGAGCAGGAGGGACAGAATGTGGTGGCATTATGAACAGTCTGTTCTGACGAGCAGAGGAGAAAACTACGATGTCTTCAGTTGTCTGTTGGCTCTTGATATAATTAACTACAGTAATCTCAAAAATTGAACCTGTAAACGTTTCAACAACCCGGATGTTTGTGACCGCTCCGAGGGTGTTCCGTATGCAAAGCCGGTAGTATACCATAGCTAATGCAGGCAAGGATACTTTTTCGTCTATTCTCAGTTGCTATCCTCTCAGCTTGATCTAATTCTCCACTAAAAGTTTTCAGCACCCTCAGTTGGTTAAAAATTCGGAGTGTGTTAGACAATGACAACGGGTGAACCCGATATGTACTTACCGAGAGTTGTCATTCTTTCAGGATACATTTATTATTGCGTTGGCAGTTCGAAAGCCAACGTGATTTGATCCTGTAAGATTTCTCCTTAACCCGACCAGATTTCGAGTTTAATTGGTGGGCACACCCATCCGCGAAGTCCTTTTCGAGCCAGACTAGTGTATGTAATGTTTGCTTTTTTCTTTGAGTCCGTTGAAGTGTTTCCTACTAATGATCATCGTGTGTATTCAGGTTGGATAAGGATGAGCATCTGTTTTGCCAACTAACTTTGCGGTAAAGTTTGCAGATTGTAAGTTATCCGAATGGTCAGTGTCTGTCTGAAAACCTGTGAATTTTTGCCATCTCAACTATAGTGAAAGTATTTTCCACACTAACATGTCTACTTGGGTTCCACTATATTCTCAGTTATTTTTTTCAGACCAAGTCGATGTTTTGCATAAAATATGTGACGGGTGTTAGTAGTAGCAAGGTTCCTTTGCCACACAGGGTTGTGTAACATTGAATAATACAAATCGCAAGCTGATAAGACTTCTGACATCCAGCTATCAAGTTGTGACAGTGACAAAACGTCTGGCCATAATTTTGGTGCAGACTTCCGGCACAACGTTTATTATCCTTAGTGATGGAACTTTCTGATAATTTTCCTTTCCATGGACCCCGCTTGCCGATTGACTTCCTTCAGCTAGTCGTCTTATTGATAAGTTTGACTGTGACAAACAACGTGCCAAGATAGTTATCCCTATAAAGTGAGTTTACTGAAGGTCAGGGATTAGAGATGGTTAGATTATTGCAATATTTTGGCTGCCCACTGTTTAGGCTTCCGAGATTCCCCTAAGCGCTACAATCAAACACCACGCTGTCAGTGCTGATCGTAGTTTGTTAAAATTACCTCACTGTGTGAAGGAATATTCCCCTGGCTTTACAATGACACCTATTTCAGATTGCTGCGCGAAACTGGGACTCCCAAATCATCACAAGGTATATTCCGTGCGAAATCCTACAAACAGCTTTCTGCTGTTCGAGTTCTGATTGACCGGAAAACCAGACACTTGCTTACTTTGTCGGGAAAACCACTGTCTGCCGCCGCTTCATCGAACTGCTAGGATATGTAACACAAAATGGTTGTTGATTTATGCAACGCTTCTTTGTGGCAGGATTCCTTGAATTTTTCCAAAATCATCGAGCCCAGAACGTCGTGATATTGGGTTGATTGTGATAATTGAGAACGTCAGCAATTTACTCAGCTGGACGGCGTGTATACCGCTGCTTCCGGCAAATACCTCACATAGTACTGATCTCTCCAGTTAGTTTACACTTGACCCGGAAATTAACACCTTCATCGTGGCTGCCTGTATCATAGTTTAGTTTCTTTAGACGTTGTCTTATGTTCCAACTGCTGCGATTCATTTCACTCAACATCTGACTTTTAGATCATTCCCAGTGCCTCAACTGTACTTCGCTAGGTATACACACAAAAAAGTATAACGGCATCTTATCTAATTTCGGAAGCAAACAACGTGCTGAACGCTAGTTGTGTTTGACGTTATGACGTTGGACTTGGCTGACGATCACTTCTACCCAAACACTACTCAGCACACAAATTAGCAAGCAATTATTCCAGACTATTGATGATTTTATACCTCTGGTTGATGTTATAATGAATTATTTTGTGGTGAATCTCGTTCGTGTACATCGTATATTTTCTACTACAAAAGCTTCTCATTCTAAACAAAACTGTCAACATCTCAGTCAAAACTAGGCGACCTTATATTATTGTCTGTATGCGTTTACATGAATATAAGGTGGCTCCTCGTAGTCAACTTTGAAACGCTTGCAAAATGTGTGTTTCGTAACCATTTTTAGGTTGAGCTTTGGGCGACACGACTCTGGTTATGTGTAATTAGAGTCTCGTTAAATAAAGTAAAACTGTAAGGGTTTTCATCAAGTGGCATCCTTCAATCGAATTCATACTTCCGAAATGCTGAAATCTGCTCGACAACCCTTTGAGAAACTACTGCAAATTCGCCTACTATATATCACATACTGCATCTGATTAGTGGGATGTCATTATGTGAGCTTGCCAGATGTTGAAATCCCAGTTTACCTGGATCTACAAACAGATGTGACACTCCACCTCACAACCCCTGCATATGTTGTAATAACCGCTTACCTATTGCCTGCTAGAACGATCGGTAAATTAGTGATCCATATGCAACCACTTTGTCTTTTCTCAAAACATTTTCAATCAAACACAGGTTTCGGAAGTGGGACATTTGCCAGTCAGCGAATGACAGAGCATGTTCTTTTATGTTCCGTCAAAAAGCCGAGTGATTATCTGGCTGATAGCACAGATAGCAAACATGTGAACAAACAACCGCTGTTTAAAATGTAAAAATGTTTCAAGCGGACATTCTGAGGCAATCAAACGCAAACCGTTTTACAGAAAATAAAGGAATATCGAGGGTTTTTCACTGATAGTCGTGATTATTATTATTATTGACGTTGACCTCTGGCGTACCGGTAAGCAAGTTATTCCACATCGTAAGCAACAGAGATTTCAGGGCGATTAGTGGAACGATTGTTCAAGTGATTGCCTACCGTTTTAACTGCATGCATATTAAAACTTAAATTTTTATCAAATTCAAAAAAGCAATGGTAACCAATGCCATAAACTCACAACAAGAAAGTTACTAACAGGATGAACTGAAATACTTTTTTACTTCCCGGATTGAGAGGTCGTCTTACTACTGGTTGGTTTTTGTGGTGTTAGCCCCACACTTCTGTTATCTTTCAAGGTTTTTATTTTCGCCCATTATTGAAAGGCATACCTTAAAGATGACAAATGACCATAAACGTTGAACTGTTACAATTCAAATAGTAAAAATTATGTTAAAATGTCAGATGTCAAAACGATTACCCAAAAATTCCCATAAGGTGAAATCTAGTGTGCACCGGAACCTACATAACTTTCACTCAGAAAGAAGACTTTTCAGGATCGATTCAATCAACATTTCAGTAACCCCAGTAATGTTCTTTATTGTTAGTTGGATATTTAATAAAAATTGCGGAAACCTACGCCGGCTTTGACTTTGGTGAACTATATGTAGTCGACTGTGAATAATGCACATTACTGAGTGACCAACTCCTACAGCAAAAATGGTTTTCAAGCATCTGGTTGCTGATGATTTTGTTCGAAGGACGGTGAATATCTTACGTGGGATTTTGATTAAAATTGCTGGACGGAATTTTTATAATGTAGTAGTGATCCATAAAATAATTGGGTAAAGTAAGAGGGCATTTAGGTTTAAAAAACACGTTACAATAAAGCTTCAGATTTTCGTTAATAGTTTCTTTTCACTTCAGAAGATGAATCTAAAACCTCTTCCTGTGCGGGCTGAGTTTTTCTCAGTATAAATCAAATTTATATATCGTGTAAGACGATGCTTTTGCGAGCTTGACCTTATTTTTGCTTGTTTCTCGCGGAAATAAGTACATTAATAACTGGTAAACTGACCTACATTCGGTATTTCCCTCTGCGTCGATGGCTTTAAAGATGAAGTGGACAACATCCTCGAGCATCACTCATTTATATCATTTGCAACCTCGAATTCTGACCTACTCCGTTCAAATGCCCATAGTTTGCGTTCATCCTCAGATGTGTCCTTCAGATTCCTGGCATCTTATCTATACGTATATCTATTGTGAGCACTAAAATCGGCTGATCCTCGGTTGATTGTTTCAAATGCGCAGATCCTACCGTTCATTCTGATTAAGCTCGATATAACTCTTTGGCATGACTACTATACAGAGTACAGAATTCATTTACTAATTCGATAGTCACCTACTTCAATCAAAAATGTCTACGGATTTGCCCTCCGAAACGTTCCTATCCAAGCATCGCATATGCTATTCCTGTAGACGTCCGCTACACCTCATTGACAACTGTGACGCACTAATAGGAGCTGTGGTAAATTTTTTATACTTCATATGATGAAATGATGTTTACGGGTGTAACTCCTTAAATAAACTCACTTAAAAATCTGTTATTTCTACGGTTGACCTCAATAATCCGGTAAACAACTAATTCGATCTTGTTAGCTTTATACACTCTGAGCAGTCGAATACAAAACCGATGAATAAGTATGAAAATTGTAGTGTGGATACTTATGCACAGAAGCACTGTGCCACAGTCGCTAGAGTTGCAGGAGTTTGTGCATTTCAAGTTCTCTACTTGTTGAACTTTCTACTCACATTGGGAGAGGCGCATCAGTACCTTTTAGGTTTGACATGGAAACTAACACGGTTCGACATGGGGGAAGAAAAGCTTGTTCAACATAGAAGGAAAGCAGTTTGTAATCGTGATGGGTGTGATGCAGTCATCTGGGGAAAAACTTCAAGACTAGTACTTTACAGTGGTCCACCATTATGTTATCTAGCCGCTGGTCATTGCTTCCAGTATTTTGTGTGCATGATGGTTGCTCGACCGGACAAGGCGAATACAACCGCTCTGCGCTTTGCTACTGTTCACAGGGAATTGCTATTTCCAAACTTTGCTCATCGTTTTCAGGGCGTATGACGGACTTATGCTATTTTGCGAGGATAATCACAAACCAGCTGACCGATATCAAGCATTACGAAAAAGAACGTTCATCAACTAAAATGTACAACATATCTACTTTTAACCGTTTTATCCGCTTACTGAAATAACCGTGGAACCATGTTGATTTCTTTTGGTGCTCTAACTAAACGCTCGGCCAAATATTTTCTGTAGTCTACTATTGTGTGATAAAACTACATAAACTCCGGTACACGGTGTAGCCATTTCATAAGCTTCTCGAGTTCGGTCTTGGGAAGAGTCTTTAGTTGCCACTATTTGACTGGATTGAGTTTTGCGTGTTATTCTTTAACAGTACGGTATAACTCACTACCTCCTCACCATCAATTAATTGACAAACCTGTAGACAAAATGAAATTATGATACGCCTGTGAAAACATTTTGCGACTGCCGCGTCTTCTACTCTTATCGTCCTCATTGTCATGTAAAATGGAATATTTTTTTCAGAAAGTAAACAAAATTAACTAGAGATCAGTGGGTCGAATGTCGTCTGAAAGGTCTTTGTGGACAGTGAGTAACACAGGAAAAGACGAAGAATATATGGTCACCATATACTTGCAGCAATAAAAAGTAGTGCCCACGTCTTGATTATTTCGTTTCAGCATTTCAAAACGTCATTGTCGTCCACTTCAGATCGGATATTGTGGGCTGTTGAGAAACAAGTTTGGTTTTACTGGTTTCAAATCAACCTGCAAATCGCCCTTTGATCTTCTTGCTTTAATCCCTTTGTACAAGTTGAAATAGCTAATAAGTTTCCCAGGGTTTTGTGGAAGTTAACCCATTATTTGGACAAGACATTGCAGTGATGCAGACATGAACTCAGCGTATGCACTAGAGATACATCCTAACAGAAAATCGTGGTTCGCAACAAGTTGATGTAATGGAGAACAGCATTGTGTTTTGACTTTGTGAATATTGTGTCAATCTCTTCCAGAGGTCTGAAACTGCACCAAAGTCCTTAATGGACCCATATTGTCGGTGCGTCCGCTGAACTACGTTTCCCCCCTCGGAGGTCAGAAAAGCATCGGTTACGTGTACGAAGCCCACCTTGCCTGACTTTTTATTGATTTTTATGTATCTCACTCGCTGAATTCTGTTTGACGTCGACTTCAGTCCTTGCGAAAGTATCAACTATATGTGATGATAAGTGCTCAGAAGCATTTCTTGTGAAGATATGAGGTAACGGAAATAGGCGGCCTGCTTGGTAATACTGCTCCACTTCTTTCTGCTACACCTGCAAAATGTTCGTGGCTTTCTGAAACAACACGTGATAGCATGTCCGGATTTCCAGAGTCATTCAGTATTTTTCTATTTGCTGAGCTGTACCTTGCTGAATGCCTAATTTGGTTTTGTTTCCAAACCGGTGAGTTCACCCATTTTTGCACGACCGGAGTGGAAGGAACACATGGGTAGTTTCTAGTAACGTGATAAGAAGATCACAAACGTAACACCAGAAGAACAGCCCGGTAGCTCCACTGTTCATAGAGGTATGAGGCATGCTTAATTCCGAATACATCCAGTGTTTCTTAGCAAACTGATTTTTCGCCAACAATATAGCCTAAAGGTATCTAGCTGAGTAGGATTGACCAGATGGTCTCTTTAGGACTGGTTTCTCTATTCTCAGCATATTTCACCTTCAATTAAGAATAACCAAGCAAAATTCGGCCGCTGATTTCTATCAAGAGTTTTTCATTCATAACCCTTTGATTTGATCATGAGAGTAACATTGTTAAAAATAGAATGGTTGTGTATTTTTTGTTTCCTGGTTTTAATAAATATTCTGCTGCACTTGTCTGAGGTGGGTTTTTAACAAATCCGATTATCTGACAAAATACAGAATGACTGTTCTTTTGCAAATAAGACGTCTGAGTCACGCGGAAACTACTTCCCTGGACATACCTTACGAGTCATATCAAATCAATCAAAAGTACATCATAGCTTGTAAACTGCTTCCGTGGGATTTATTCTGAACATAATTTTTGATCTTGTCAAGCGTCACTTAATGTTTCAGCGGATTAGTGGCCGACGATTTACTTCTGATTCTTCGAATTCCCCATGTAATTCAATAAATGGAGATCACCTAAGCTGTTGTAACCATGTGGGCAAATCAAAGTGTTTCTTACATCTGAATAAACGTGGCTCAAGCGTAAGATGGATATTCGGTTTTTAATGTTTCACTTCTGAAATTCCGGACAGGCATTGAGATGTTAATTGCGAGGTTAGTGCAAACTTTTACTGTTCTGATGTGTGTGATGGTCGTGTAGAAAATTGGAAACTGTTATCTCAATATAAATTAAAAAACACCAACAATTGATTGCAGCCGTCACATTTCTATAGTCATTTTAGCCAGACTGTTCCGATGAGAAGCACTACACTTGAGGCTTGCTTGTGTTAGAGCTAGTCAGTAGCCCGTATCCTTGCCAGGCTTCAAACATTCCGAAGTTAAAGGCATTCAGTGTTTGCTGTTACATTTTCGCATTCTGTCATTGCTTGGGTGTTTGCGATCGATTTTGTAACTAACTTCTGATGTCTGGAAGTATAACCACTGGCACTAGTCCTAATCACTAAATAGTTATCCATTCCGATAAAATGGGTCGTTACATAGTAAACGCCATTTGCTGTAGATTACAGCCTTTCCATTGTATGAACTTCCCTGCTAGCCCAGCTTCAATAGTGGTGTATATTCCCCATCCGGTTGAGAATTCACAGTCTGGCACCTTCTTATTTTTGGCCATCATGTTAACGAACACTCCATCAAAGTTGCTGTAAACATTATCGATTCAGAATAACAAACTGTTCCACTTCAATCTAATCGTGTTACTTAAGCTTCTTAATAATCAAGCAAAGCACTTCTGCACTGAATGATTGAGTTTGGTGGCCTCCATATTACCACCCCACCACATGGACGAGTACGATATGCAAGGAAGTGCTAGTAGATTAACATAATCAAGTTGTTGACGAACTTCGAGAGAAGGTACTTGTGGTTGGGATGTTTACAAAGATGAATATGGGACACGGAAGCAAAACACTTTCCGTGTTCAACCGGATTTCAAAAACTACACATAGGAGTGAATGGTATACAGTTGAGTGTAGACCACTAAACTGAGACATTCAATGTAGGTAGGCCAGTCGAGTTGTTCCACTAAAATGATAGCTCCACTAATCACCCAGCTTATTACAGATTCGCCGTATTGCTTCAAAGAAATTACGTATACTTACGTCAGGCAGGTCGGCAATCTTTCTGTTAACATTCGTGTTTTGATAACTGTTCGTCGATCATAACTAAGATGGATGGGGTTTGGATAATATTCCAGTTGGAAAAACCATGGAAAGAAAACTTTTAACAGATATCACCTTCAAAGTTAAAACTCTTTCCGATTCTTCATGAATCAGAACTGTAGAACACCTTGTTCTCCCCTCGGACTTGTCTCTTTGTGTACAAACACTGATGGAGTATTTGCTGATGTGGCTGCTCGATAAAGTGTGTGACTTTCATTAATGGGTTTCTTTAAATAATTTCATTGTGTTCTGTCTGCTGGACAACAGCGACTGGAAATTGGTTGTGGATATCAGATAGAGAGTACACCTGTGTATACGAACACCTGAAGAAGTTCAAGTGGGACGTACTTTTAACTTACTGTCCACACCGTCTGAACTACTCTGCTTGCCCAGGTAGGTTTATCCATCGATCGATTACACGATGACAGTAAGCTATGGATGTTGGATTAGTTTAAAACTGTAGTACTTTTAACGTTTTGTGTTTAGTATACTGTCCAGCGCTGTATTCGTTGGAATGAGTTCATTTGCTTACAAAAATTCGGTCCTAAACTTGCTTTCATTTTATGTTTGCCTGCATGCACTGAATAATCATTTTGAAGCATATAACACGGTCATATTCAGAGAACAGAAATGATTCCTTCTTTTTTATAGCTGCTACTGCGTATGTACTAAAAACACCCTAATCGATATTGTTTAACAGACCATAACTTTCATCTATAATAAATTGTTTGATTTGGCTCATTTCCCACCGACTGACGGCCATTTTCCGAGTCCTTTATAAAGCTGTTTCATTTTGAACGCTTCTTACGCCGGATAATTTTGGTAATTGGTCATTGCAAAATCGGAGTGAAACGGCGTCTTCATATCATTTTTTTAAGTAGTGTCTTGAACACTCCGTCTGTTAGATCTCCTTTTCAAACGTTCATTCAAATTTACAAGCTGGTCCGACTGACCCGACTGCTTGGAGCAGCGCCAATGAAACCGTCGATTACCTATAATTAAGTGATTTGTTATACCCCAGGATCGGTTTAACAATACAGTAAACGATAGATTCTTTTGGGAGAAATGAACAGGGCTTTTAGCAAATTGGTCACACTTAGTGCCAATCAGATTGTCGGAGGAGTTGCTAGGTGTGATATCTTACCATGAAATCATTCTCAGTACTATGCAAAAATATCTATAAACAGTGGCTGTTGAATTTGGTTGTAAAAACGAGCAACTGAACATAAGTTGTCGGGTTCGAGGATATTCTCATAACCCCGTCAACTGTGCGGAAGCAGTACATAATGCATGAGAAGGTGAGGTGGCTCATGCCACCTAGAACGGCAGCCAAAATGAGTATAAAACAGGCATAGAATTTGTCTGGCATTCGCCCCACTAGAAACTGAACTTCCGTAGATTATCTTCAGAAGAGGCAGAAGACGTAAGTCGCCTTAGGTTTCAACATCGTTTACTCCCATCCGTCACAAATGTAAGCACGCATATTATGTACGGCAGACAAAGACGGATAGGGAATAGACACGCGTATATTCACACCGAGTACTGTCATCTGCAACAAGGCAACCCATTCGGTCGTTTTAATTACTTTTGTACACACAACGCCAGCTGACGAAGCTCGATCAATAAGGCGTAGCTAAAGTCGGCACTTCGGGGTTCCGGTTGCGTAATCGTATTTTGAATGGCTTAATTGTTTTACTTTGATAGTTTGTTGCCATGACAAGTTCGGCAATCGACGATTTGGGATGTCGATTGCAGGACTGATCGTTTTAAAACCGTTGCATCACCATTTGCTCAAACCATTGCATTGGCTCAATGTGACCAGATTGTCAAATGCTAGTCAACCAACGTAGGCGGGAGATTACCTGAAAGCACGTCGACCGCCTGCAACGTGAACAATACAGGCAGCCAATCTCACTTTTCGTACTCTAACAGAATAGCCAGTCAACGCCTTCCAAAAAAGAATACTACACTCGACCTTAACTCTTGGTAGATCTCGTTTAGAGTATACTGTTTTAAGTTCAATCCTGGACACGCTTTCCGAAACAACCGTATTTGCCACTCTGCCAGTTACTTCACATCAGGCACTATAGCAAAGCTTAATCGCGGAATCGTTGGTTATAGTTAGTACACCAGGTACTCTGTCTTTTCTTAAAGCGATCTGGCAATCTAAACGTTATTGACAGTCGAATCTGTTGAGTTCGTTTGCCAAAATGCGGTGTTACATAACAGGAGATCAGTGATACAATGTTAAACACGGTTACCATACGGAAGCGTGTCTGGGGTTCACATCCTAGCCATGGCGAAGACATGCACTGCTGGCCAGCTACGACCGGGCGGAAACTTCAGTTCAGCGATTACCTTTGAAAGGAGGACCAGAGATCTGCGATCGATTGTGAGTGATGCTTAAGTTCCTTCAGTCAAGTCTCCTGCAACTAACCGGTACATTAGCTTCCTATTAAGCGAACTGAATGTCCTGAATATTCCCTAGGGTTGAGCATTAAACGTCTATTTCGGCAGCAAGTACAGTAAGACCCGTGTGGTTTGTTGTATTTGCCAAAGGCGATCAGGGCTGCTGAGTGTGTGGACTTTGACGAGAGTGTATTAATCGACTAGTCAGTCGGTAGTTGACTATTGAGCGGTTGGTAACCCTGGCACTCATCAGCCCATGGTCCCGAATGACATGAAGTGCCAAATGGTGTTTCCAATTCAAACTCTATGAACAACGTTTCTGCGGTTGACAATGAGGCCTGCTAACGAATGCGTGCCGATGTGACGCACATTAGGCTTAGGTTTCATCTTCAGGTGAGCAATGTTCTGATCGTGCGGCGTGACCTTTGCTGAACAACAGTTTACTCGACCAATTCCTTCAAACTCATAGTATAAGTAGAATTTATACCATCGCCCAAGAAATGCTTCAGCCAATGTCTGCCGTTTTCATGTCGTTGGGATGATTGTTAAACAATAAACACTCTGAAAATACAATTAACGTTCTTTACTGTTCAATTTCTTATGCATTTGTGTAAGGCCGTTTCAGTCATGTCCACAAACTCCTCTACTTTGTGGGCAAAAATTGGGTGACAAATAAATGTGAATGCATGAGAAGTGACAATGCTGATCTAAACGTTTTAAACTTCCAATGAAATGTACTGTAGTTAACTACAGGTCACTGAATTCTCCGCAATGTGAGTATGAGCTCTGAAAATGATAATCAGTTGTCGGTGTTTCAGCTGTTCATGTGCGGAAAACTTGCAGCCATTCCCAGAGTGCACTGCCTATAAAAAATATGCGGTTTAACGGGCCTGAAAAATCAAAATGAAATCGGAGCAACGGCATTACGGACTGGGACCGCTAGTAAGGTTATGATTTAGCGAATGTTCTCATCGCCACTGTGGAAGTTTTGGAAGTCAGGACCATTCCTCTAGTTGCAAGCTACAAAATTAAGCAACCAATGCTAGAATGGTTCGAGTGTAACCGTCGTTACTCGTTACTCATACCGAGTAATTACGACGGAAGAATGCAATTTAATATTTTATCGACAGAATCTTCTGATCGACCATTCTAAAAGTACTCTAAAACGTGTGGCAAAACACTTGTCTGACTCCTCTGCTACAGGTTTGACAGTTGCTAATAGGTTATAGACTGTACCTTGGACGATTCTGCTGACGTAATGCACTGATATTAAAGAACTGACTGAGTCTGTATCTAGCTTGTACCTCTGAGCGAATGGAAGCACCTGCGTGCCTGAAATTTGCTGTTTGCTTGGACCGAGTTTCAACGTGATACCCTAACATCATAGCTCACTGTTGTAAGCTCTCGACTCAATACACTTGTTCGTCCACAGTATAATAATGCGATTGATAGAAGTCGGGTTCTTCTCCTTGAAACAATCAACACGGAAATTCTTGGTCCCGAAAATAACGCAACGGTGCCGAGTAATCGTGTCGAAGACAAAGCAAAATACGGGTGCAAAGAGCAATTTTGTTCCACTCCAACAACGTGTGGGTGAGGGAGGAAATTGCGAAGTATTCACAGGGAGCATAGCGAACTACAGACATTCTCGAAACAGAAAATCGAATGACAGACATCAGAAAAGTAAAGGCCACTAAACCACCGATGACCATATCGGAATAAAAGGTCGAACGTGTTTTTAAAATATGTAGCGACTGTCTACGAAATCTTCGCTTGTTCAGATTAGATAGAATCGTTTCCTCAAGGAAGGAGACAGTTTCGAACGGAAAAAATGGATTCCTCTTTAAGCTGTCGCTTTCGTCATTTGGCAATGTGGGTCGGAATATAATTTTCAGCGAAGAAGCCTCGTAGTCTACCCACGGTGTAAAGTCACTTCCGTCAGAAATTCAATCGAAGTTTTACTCGCAACTATAAGCGTGGAAGCCTCCCCTTCTAGTTCACTGTAGTTGTTTTCGACCAAACTGAACGGACGTGAAACCCCTTGTATGACCCCTCTTGAAGTTTCTGTACGCTGGCTGTCCCAACAACTTACCTCAAATCAGTCGCTTCTACGGGGAACATTGCTTCTGAAAGTGAGCTGAAAGTATGTTGAAAGACAAACTGTGAGTGGTAAAAACAAAGAAAATTGATAGACAGCTGCCCGCAACCGCGGAGAATACTTTGAAAGGTGCTAAGTCAGTTGATCACGAAAACAGTGCATTTGGGGCACAAATTTATTGCAACATTCGAACAAACCTAAGGGTGAGTGAAGAGTTGTCTTATCTGTTAACGGCATCTTTCCGTTAAGGATTTCTTTTCCTCAGGGTCCGACCTACGGTCCTCCTGATTAGTACTGAACCCGACGCACTGAAAACTATATACGCAGAAGGACTATTTTTCACTTTTCACATGCAAACTGTATTTTCCGGTACATTTAAACATCAGAACAGTCGGTCCTGATGCTAACAATAGTAATGCTGTCCAGGTGAGGCAGATTTTTTGGTTAACCAAATTGCATCGTGTCCGAGATTTGCTGAGAAATCGTCAGGAAACACTTTGCACCGAATGGCAAGCCGTTTCACCGATGCAGCCTAGGATGATAGTTGATGGATACGAATCGTTTGCCTCATGTATTGTCTTCCACTTTTGTCATGTACAACGCGCACAAATTATATATATCAAGGTGGTAGCAGTAATACCAACGTGCTCTAGGGGGGACCTCATAACAGTAACCACCAACTTATTCCATGGTTTCAACTGTAACTACGGAATCTGGTATGTTGTTCACCGGGCAGGCCAACCAGAAACATAACGAATAGCTTATCTCCAGCTGGTCGATATTTTCTAGGAAGAAGACAGTTCATGCAAGGTACTATTGTGAGGGTTTTACCATCTCAAACGATAAACTCAATTATGTGCTCAGAGGAATATTTGATTACCTTAGGTGACTTACCTCATTTATCTAATATTTTATTGTGAAATGCTTTAGACCTACTGGAATATAATGTTTTCACTAAATAACTGGGAGTGTGTTATGGAAAAGTGCAGCGAAACGGAACAGTACTAAAGCCATACCTGCTTTTCTTCATGATGACAATGTCAGCATGTCACGGGGTAGCGAAAACAGTGTTGGAAAACGGATGCAAGTTTATGGTGGACAAAACGATTGAAAATAATACACTAATAGGAAAAAACAGAAGGTAGGACAATCACAGAGTCAGTTTGAAACCGACTGAGGGCAGCCAATGCCAGTCGGCAACGCAACAGTCTGAATGGGGTGTGTGCCAAGTATGTAAAAGAATGGTCTCGGATAGTCATGCGGAACAAAACACTAACTAGTTTGATTCTAACTGAGCATGATCATTCTGCTTTGTAGTACAAGAAATTTACGCAGGTTTATCGAAACCTTTGTTTGTCTACCGAAATTGCATCAGACAACAATTTTGTATTTTTCTGGAGATGAGGTTCATACATTACAGAGTTCAGTCAATCGCATTGCGACATGGGATTGTCAGTATGTTTTGCTCCTCAGTTTATCTCAAAGTGTACACAAACAGTGTTTGATGAGAATCATATCTCACGAATTCAGGAGCTCCCTGAAAACTTACAGGCAGAAAATTAGTCAATAAGAGGGACATCCTATTCATCTAAATTTATGTACATATGCTGTCCGTCTGTTCTATGTTCGAGACTAATTACAGTTAACGAAATATCCATATTTCTCAAGATTTGGCTTCTTTCTTCTTTGCGGACCTAATACGTACATCACAAAGGAAATATCGTCAATCTAGTGGTTTGGGTTGTCATTCAAGTAGTCACACTCTGGAACCAAACCTTCCTAAACGTTCGTTATATACGAGGTAGAGCGCCTCCAGCTCTGCCCGTAGCACACTGTAGGCAGCAAATTGGTCAGACACGCCTTTTACCAGCAACAAACCACCATTTTCACCATAACAAAATGGTGTTAATTACCATATGCGCACTTACTGGACAGCAACCAAGATGCTTGAGCTAACTGTCACTTCAGTCTACTGAGTTTTGTCTGTCCCAGAGAACCACCAAACACACTTAATCCTGTCACGTTGTGTCAGTCGTACGATCACTATCTTACTTCCTTCATGGTCAACCGATTTTTCAGAGAATCATCTCGGTGATATCCTATCAGCACCCTGAAGTACTTGTCAAGATATGCAAAACAGTTAGGTCTCCATATCATTTATAAAAACGTGGAAGTGGGAATACCCCAGTTCCAGCGCAGCACTCTGAAAGTTGAAGGTGCTGATCGTATGTCGACTTGAAAAACCGAGTTATTCACTTTGTACAGCACCGCTGTGTACGGTCTGTACCATTAGCATTTGTCCGAAGCATTGTCCGGAGTGGTACCATCCCATAGTCAGTACCACGATCGCTCTCACACTTCCTCCTAGCTAGTTTTTCCTCAGATTTCCATTTCTCTGGTTTATTTCTTATGGGGGTCTCCAATTCACTATTGCAGTAGGCGGTGTTATGAACTACACTACCATCAGATCGGGTACTTGGCGGTCATAACTGAGAAACACAACCTTTTTCACACGCATCGCGTGATTACTGGCCGCTTTGGTCGCTGCCTTTGCAAACCGTCTGCATATTATACGATCAGCATTACCGTTGTCTTAAAAGATGTACAATGCCTCCCTGATTATCTACTCGCAATTGTCAACCTAAGTTCTTAAAAAAGCATGCATTCGATGCCCGTGGGCCGCACTGTACACAGCGTAACAAACTTTATATCACTTTAGGATGCCAAGTTGAAAGAAGACATACAAAAGATGCAAAAAGTCCTCTTACAAGGCATAGTAGACACAATTCACGATGTGTGGACTCAGGAAGAACCTTAGCAATTACTAAGATGGTGTAAGCTGTAGAGAATTAATCAGGTTTACACTCGACATGTGGTCGGAACTGAAAGCTCTTTTCCACTTTGGAGGGGGTTTAGAAAGAATCTGGGATCCTCCATCGCTTGTAGATAACACATTGACTTCTAGATGCTCAGTCGAGAATTCCACAAGTTAAACACTCTTCTACGCCATATTTTGCAGGATGGTATTTTTGTAAACGCGACTGGTTGCACCCTGGACAGTTATTACTCCGAAAGGCTAACTACATTTATTCAAATTAATGGTTACCAGCCCATCTAAAGTTGGAGTAAGATACCGGCTGCTTCATAATGCCTCTGAAAGACATTCTTCGAAGGTGAAGAAAACACGGCAAAATAACGATTTGTTAAAAAAGCACCAGGAGTGATTCCAAGGGTTAGGATAATGTAAATACTGTTCATTTTTTAACTCACCGACTCATTCAAATTAGCTTATAGGTAACTGAAGCTACTGTGAGTATAGTTCACTCATTTCCTTCAAAACTAAAATGCTTCATCAAGGTTGTGCGATGATGCTTACTTGACAATAATAAGACCTTGGGGTGACTAATCGTAGTATAATATTACAACTTACACACGAAAGAAACTTAGGTCCACTGTATCTTAAATTAGCCCGAGGTTGCTTTCGGCGACCCCTTCGATATACCATAATAAACGATACAATGTTATCTAGAAGCTGAAATGTGTACTGATATTATTTTTCATCCTGTATGTAAAATACTTTCTGATATTTGCTGATGCCTATGTATATATTAGGATGAAGCGGTTATTGCTTTGCAGTTTTGATGGCAGTGGGCGAGCATCACCGCTGCTGACTGAAGTGATGCACATTACAGATTGTTTTGAAGCGGTCAACCACAGTGTTTAATACAACACCCTTTAACTGTGGTACTTTTTCGAACGTGTCCAGTTTTATCATTTCCGGATCACTTTACACATAATTCTCTGTATTAGAATTTAGCGTTTTCATATTTGGCATGCTTCACTCTGGATCCACTCTCACTGAAGACACATTTATACCACCTCCACGCATTTACAGCTGCGCAGTGTGGCACTAAAATCAACACCCAAATATCGACTGGGGATCCTAATGGCCCGCATTTGTGAATCACACATGTAAGCGCTGCTCGTCAACTCTTTGTTGATATCGGAATGCCTTGAGATGTAGATGAGTGTGTAACACTAGTACCTACGCTGTGGTGATCGAGTAGATGCATCTTAATTCTTGGTCTACCATCGCTTGACATCCTCAACTATTTGAATGGTAAAGGTCAAGGTTATCTAAGTTATTGAGATCATCAACTATCGCGTTTTAGCAGTATAATAAATGAACAAGATGACATGAAATTTGTGAGTGCCATGACTATCTCCTCTCGGACGTTATATACTAGATGCAATTTCCATAGTTTGAGCATCACCCACAACTGACCGCAGTTGTCTTATTCCCATAGACTCTCCAGTCACTTTTTCGCGAAGAAAAGCACTCAATTCGAGTGTCGCTCCCGTTAATATTTGTAGGTAGTGCTTATCGATGCTACGGCCAGAATTAGAACCCCGGCCAAACGTGTCGACCACGGCGCAAATGAACTTATACTAGGCGCGCGACGAATTATTATATGCAAACGTTCAGCCACTTTGGCTCGTGCATAATCCACAGAGTGCCCGATTGTCCCAAGGAAAGGCTCAGTAGCCGTCCTGTTAATTTTAAGGAACCACATGATCAGGACTCCTCTTCAAGTTGAAATCACAGTAACCATTACACTTGCAACGGTATTCAGAGTACTGGTAACTATCGGTTAATATTTATCGAATACCACTCGCAAGTGATTAGTTTTCGTGGTTTCATCGACTTTTCAGATAACCCCTTCAAAGGAAAGCATTAAACTCGGGTTTTTGGAGCTTAAAAGTAGTTACCCCACCTCTCAAAGTGGTCGGGCATTCTGAAAGTAACACATAAGTGAATACGGATGTGAGCTTGCATGATAATTCAACCTAGACTAAAGTAAGTTAAATTGCACAGTGGTCAACACGGTTGTTTGGTGCGGGCGCATTCGGAGTTTAAAACCGGATGTGACGGGAATCTCCGTAAATAACGGGAGTAAAAGAGATCGAAATCCGAATTTATGACACCATTCGAAAAGGGCTGCCTGGAATTCCTGTTGGACTGCGACCAGTACCATCGGTCTTTAAACGCTAATTTATTAAGGCAGCCGCATACTGGAAACTTGTTTGTGTACACATGCGGACAGACGGATGTGCTTGAACGACAGTGTCTCGGTGAACCGTAAGATGCATTCTCTTCTTTTCATTGACTGAGCCACTGATAGCCTCTGACCTAATAGTCCTTCCCATATAGAACCCACTGCATTAACATGTGAGTTTTCACAGCAAGTGTTCCACGAAATGAGACAATTACTTTTGACCCTGCTTGAGCATATTCATGACACCATTGGCATCAGACACGTGCATGTCTCGCCAGTGACCTTTTTTGCTCACCTAGTACTAGTCTGGTTTCCACAGTAGCATACGACAGTCACTTTAATGCTGGCAAACACTGTGCTCAAATACTGTAAGTCTGGCGATAGATGGAGGCAGAAGTGGTGCTATCGGATGAAATTTCTGAAACAGAATTACTTGGACGTTCCAGGAGTAAAAGTTTTTGGTGCCCACAGCGACTCAAAATGAAGCTATCATAATAGGACATCTCTTCGACAAAGTCAAAAAGTGATCTGGTTCGAACAATTGCAAGTATAGAAATATGTTTCTGACAAACGGTCTAAGAACTATTGCAATCAAAAGCACCACGCCTCTATATGTAGCCCTGTCTGACATTCCAAAAGGTGCGGCATGTTTGGAGGTGGTGTATAGTTGAACATTCCTTAAGACTCTTGGGCTTTGTAAGTTCATACAAATGTAGGTTGACCGACTTATCCAGTGTACACACTGGATAGTACAAAGATGGATTTTTCTGACAATCACGGGCGTATCAACTTTGTAGACGACAATGCTCGAACTTCACTCCAAAAATTACTATTTATTATATATGCTTACTTACACGTGGACTACATATAGACAACTCAGAATGTACCAAACTTCAGAATGCTGAATTTACCCGGTTTTTTAAGATGAGTGACATCTTACGGGCTTCAGCGTGGACAGTCTGAGGTATGAGCTAAGAGCAAGACTGAAGATAGGTATACGATGAACAACTGATCAGTCAGCTCAACAATCACAGTCGTGGTTGGGTATGAATAACATACGCATTAAGGTCTCAGTAACAACCGCAGTATAAAATGTACGTAAATCGCTGCAACCTCTTAGGAGATATCCGGTCGGTGGTAGCTCTTCAACTGACGTGTGATCGATACTGTTTCTGGTTTTCAGGTTGGATTTTGTGAACATGTGTTTCAGCCCGTACAACTTGAAAAAAGGTCGGTTAAAAACAACTCATTTAACGTCTTGCTCACAATCTGTCAGACTGAACAGAAATGTGGTAACAAACTCTGAAATTTCGGAATTAAACGTTACTTTTTCTTCTGGAATGTGTCTATATATTTGCATCAGTTTGCAAATTGACTTAACCATGGCAAATCCCACGTGACCTCTGTTTCTTTGTTAACCTGATTTCGATTACAACACTACTGAGGATGGCCACCTAAGGTGATTGGAACGTAGAGTCTTACAACTCACTCGTAAAGTTGTATTATTCTCAATCTATTTATCAGTAACATGTTAAACACGACGCCCAAACTGTTTGGTTCCATTCGTACTAAATTTGGTGTGGATATCTTACAAATGACTAATGGTCCATTCGTTAACTAACCAGCTCATCAGTTTTTCAAGTTCTGCATCAAGACGGAGTGTCTGTCTCTGCTGGCATCCATGAATTCAAAAGAGATGTCTAGCATGTCTCACTTCCAAATATTCTGGTGTTGTGAACAACGGCTATTTATTCGGAAAACCAAGATACGCGCTTCAGCATGACAACAAACAAATCCACTCGTGTGCGTATTGTACTGATCCCAGAACGCCACGGTTGTCACAGACGCTCATACACAGTGCCTGTATGCACCAAGAACAACTTCACGTCACGCTACACTCCAACGTTTTTCTTCGTATCTCTCCTATGGCTACCTCAATGTCAAACTCAAAACTCCTGCCCTACTACTGAAGAGTATTATTGTGAGTAGTATAGTGTGGTCGGTCGTCCTAACTACATCAGTTGTTTAGCATCAACCTATAACTGATCAAAATGACACATGTAACTGGTAAGCTTGAGTTCTGTTACTAATTCTGGTGGAATAACAGCCAGTTTCTTGAATGGTTATACTAGAAAATGTGAACAATATCACCCCGACAAACCAGAATGCAAATTAACAAAGTGTGGATGGAAACTCTGAGGTCATGTAGGTTTGAGCATTGCAACCTCCTAGGCCATAATGTAATAGTACGTCTCGGATACAGTAAATTACAATTAAGTATGATTCGAACTACCTCTTAACAACATTGCATCTAGATCGTCACCAATGTGTAAACCAACCGAAACATTCGTCATAAAGATAGCACTTAGAAAATAAGATGGGTTGGAACTACACCTGGAAACAGTTACAAACGCGCCATATCATGACCTCTTCCCATTGTTTTTTACCATAAATAGATTAACCACACCAGTTTGTTTTTAAGCATCAAAACATTTTGTGTTTAAATGCCGCCCAAATGTAACTTGGATACCTTGTTAAAAATGACCACATTATAGCAAATATTCATTGTCCCTCAGTCCTACCGGTTCGGTCTAAAACCCGTGGGATGAGTCAGTCGACTAACAGATCGACCGTCATTTTTAGGTTGTAAACACGTCCAAGCTTAGTAATACATGTACCGTCTAGAAACTGTCTATATGTGCACACGTCGGGTAAAACTGGTTATCAGTCGCTCGTAAACCCAGAGTGGAAACGCTCATTTTTCAAGCCCGTCTCGTATGGCCTACCACGTACCGTCTATGTCTGCTGACTGTCCGATATCAAAACTTATCTAGTCATCAAGGTTTCCTATGAGCTTGCTTCACTAGTTATAAACCAATCACAAACCGATCAATATGTTCCGTGATTCGATGTTTTCGCACATACATAAGACAGTATTCGTACAGACACAGCAAGACGTATTCCGAGATCCACGAAGTGTGCGTTGAGTTGTAGTCCTGTTGGGAAACGATAGTCCCGTGCGGATGTGAAGAACTGACGGGTAAAAAAAGTCTTAAAGCGTCTAAATATACTAGCCCTTTCTTCAGCCACTGTGGTGATGATGATGATGATGATGAGTTCGCTTCGTAGAAACTATATAGCCTCAGCGTTTATCTAACCTCAGATTGGCTACGTTGACGGTTGTCATTTGAAATGGCGTTGTGTCACCTATAATTAAGTTCATTGACTTTCGTTGAATGGAGTCCCCAGAACCAAACAACTGAAGAGTTGTTGCATGTTAGATCACCACGGAGTAGTTTTGCACAATTTTAACTCGAACCATTCAGTCCTACCCTCTGCAACCAGGCCACCGATTTCATTCGGTATGGCACCCAGGCCGTTGCACGTAAAACCCGATTGTATAAACGAGTTTCTATGTGAGCGCTTGATCGCTTACATCGACATAACAGAGAGGGAAACTTGAGTCGTCGAGTGGATGAGTATGGTCCGGTGTAATCCCAAAAAAACTGGATGTGATCACATGATGCAATCGAATGCAAATTTAGCAACAAATCCCAAAAAGCAAGAACTGTCACTAGCTGGACACTTTCTAATCTATCGGCTGTTTATCAATATGAATGAAGCGTTCAGATAGAGCTAAAGGTTATCTCAGACTGCGGAGATTATAACATTCAAGAAACGGTACCTACACCAGTATGCGAAAAAGAACCCTATGTCACTGTCCACCTTGTTAATAAATAAGTGGTGTTCACCCACATACAGCTAAATGGCCCGTAAAAACATCGGAATGTATAACATTTCTTACTTTAAAATGCAGATCGCTTTGGGAAAAATAATCACGTGTTTCTAACTGATGCCTAACTGCCACATTACCATAAAGAAAAAAGCCACCCCCATAAATGAACAAAAAAAGTGTCGCATTCCCGTAGGCTTTACAGTCAGTCTCTTCCGAAAAGAAGCGCTAGACTCGAGTTTCGCTCTTGTTAGAACTCTTCAGTAGTGCATATCCTTGCTACAGCCGGGACTACATTTCCGACCACGCTTAATGTGAGATCACTGGCGCAGTGGCCAACATGGTTGTCTCATAAAAGCGTGGCCAGTGTTCTAGTCCCAGCCGTGAAAAGGATATGCACTACGGACGGGCTTTGACAAGAGTGAAACTCGGGTCTAGCGCTTCTTTTCGAAAGTGGCTGACTAGGAAGTCTACGGGAATGCGGCGGCTGCGGTCATTTTTTGGTGGTGTTCAACGTACATGACAACCAAAATCTAATACTACTCACGAGAAATAAAAAAGAGGGAGAGGTAGTAACTTGACTGATAAAAACAACTTCTGTATTCAAACATCCAGTATCAAGGTACCATTCAAACAAATAACCGAACTATAAGTGACATTAAGGCGTCATCAGCAAGACAGCTTCTTCACGATTTTCACTGCTCCGCGTGACTAAGTGGAATTTACAGACAAATAACACTTTCCATATCGAAGAGCTCCCCAGGTCCAGTCTTGTGAGATAAGCACGCTTGGGTTAAAAATAGGCGATATAACCATGATTTATCACTTGCCTGAAGAGTAATGGCTAAGACTGATGAGCTAAGTGCAGGGTATCAGACAACAGGCGAGCGTATATTGTTATCAAAGATTGGGGGTAACAGACTATGGACGGACATTCCATTACAACCGTGCCTTCTGTTCGAACCACAAGACCCTTGGTGTTTGATTGGTTGAGTTGAGTAAAGTGCCCCGAAACATCAACCGACATGTGGATAACACAGAATCGTATTGAGTAGCGTTAGACTCTAAAACGCTTTCCAAAACAGCCTGAGTGAACGACCTCTGTGGCAAATTTGGCCGTCGCCTCGTGGATGGCAAGCCGTCCTCCCGAATCTGTCTGTACCGACCACTCGACAGAGTTTTCACATCTAGTAGCTTCTCTATGAATGTGGCCGTTTCATGAACCAGGTGAACCCTTATCCCAGATGTCTCTTTTGAGTCACTCTTATGATGTGGATACAACCTGGTGAAATAACCAGCCGATATAAGGTGCCCGGCAAACCTAAGATATTTCTGGCGAACGACCAACGATGTACACTGCACTTTGTTACCATCACCTGTGAAGTTGAAAGACACAATAGGGCTTCCCATTAACACACCTCTTAAAACAGTGGTAATGGTTACCAGCATTTTTTCACCGATGTGACCATCAAAATCAAGTACATCATGTTGCGTCAAACTTACTCATCCCAATGTGTTCAGATTACATATGAAGGTTTGCTAGTACTTCATGAATTAATGACTAGAGCACAATCGTCTGGCGGACCGGAACTACAGAACGACTGCCGCCAAAAATCCTTAAAACTGACAACAAACACGTAGTTGAATAAATCCTTTCTCCTAGCATTCTGAATGCTGACCTGTCAATTTTACTGTGGCATCCAATATAGATTAGCAACCCTTTTGTCATTCGCTGGAGCTCCCTGCCACCGCCCTTACACCGCGCATTTGGGAGTGAAAACGTAATTTAATTTACAACACACGGACGATAGTCACCGGGATCGTTCGGCGAACTATTAGACGGGTGCGCCCGCGGTGGCGTGCTGCTTGTCATTGTGACGTCCACAAACAGAATCGTGGCCTCGTGGTTATTTTAGCTACTTGTCCTCCAGGATCTTGACGCTTTTTTAACCAACACAGGTTGGTGATAAGTCTGAAGTGAAACTTTCCCTCAAATAAGTAGTGCCGGCTGTATTTGATGAGAAACAAAACAGCCAGTAGCAAATTTATCTTTCACTTAACCTCTAGCTTTCACATTTACCTTCATCAGGACGGAATTGGAGTAACACAGCCCAAACTGCAGTCAACGCCCAAAATGGACTCATCAGCCAAACTGATTCACATAAAGTATTGAATTCGTTTCCACATTCCTCACATCAAGCAAATGTTCAGTTTTTTTGGAGGCTCCCACAGGGGGGCAGAATTTATGCACAGATTTCATAGCGTGTCGATAGTAGTGTAGTAAGGACAACGGTCGCACCATACTACTCACACCACTATTTAGTGGCAGCATGGATCGAAATGCTCGCGGGATAGATATGGGAGAGATACAGGAAGGATCATTAGTGGGCAGTATCACGTACAATGGCTTTCGCCACATGACGGAACTGAGACGTGGTGTCTAAAGCGACTGGAGCATCCTCAGACGAGTGTGGTGTGTAAATGAGTGTTTCTGTTCGCAGTCCCGTTGAGACGCATAAGTCGTGTATTGGTTTTCCAGAAAAACCTCTGTGCCATACGCCTTCTGGTAAGGCTGGAGTAACTTTGTAGTTCGTCTATGTTAGTTGGGGTCGACAACCATCGGACTTACTGCACAGATGCCGCACTTTGGAATAATGTATCTCAGGTAAGTAGGCTCTTTTTACAGTGTGTGGTAACTCAGCAGTTGCAATTTCAAATTCGTTCTGTTCAAATTATCCGTATCTAGCTAGTTGTTGCTCGTCTTTCTATGAACAATCATACCATTCATGTGAATACGGTGTATCTCTTGAAAGAGCCGAAAGATCACCTAAGCAGTGGACATCTCGAACGGCGTGACAAGGCATTCGTGCGAGTCAGATGGCAAGACGAAACCCGTCCTTGTCCGATCACTATACTGAGTGTTATATTAGCCCAGTGGACAATAGCATCATATGCTCAATAAAATAAAAAGTAATCATCTTCGAAATAAACGCATCGTAATGCTTACATACACTCCAGTGATGTAATTTGGCACTGTAAGCTGCATTCTATTGAACTATCTGGAAACAGCCGGAAGGTCTGACCTGTAACCCTGTGACAGTTGGAATCAGTCACTGGACAAAATATGTTTAACGAGGTGGAGGTGGGGCATAACCCAAAAAAGAGGTCAAGTTTGTGAATTAGCAAACAAATTTCAGCCTTTAAACAGACAGCGGAGGTCGCACAAGCAGGTGTACGGTTTTCAAACCATCCAACCAACATCGATGGTCTGAGGACAAACCAGTGATGACCCAGATACTTAATTCACACCAACTGATCGTCTCAACAGCATTCACACAAACGCAACTTAGAAACAGTTCAGAACTTAGTTAAATCGACGATGTAAGTTTAACTAGAAATTTGCATCCACTCTACAAAACTCATCTGGACATTTTAATCAGTTGTTTACAGTGACTGAAACGTGCATCACAAGTATCTGGTGGCAAGTTCGACGGTTCCCGACAGATAAGTGGTATCCAAACAGAGAGCAAGGACCCAAATTACAATCCTGCCCAACAACAATAAGCATTCACAGTATGCACGATTATGACGGCTAGTCCCAACTTGACCAGAATAGTACATCGTGTTCAGTTGTTCATCTAGAGTGGTCATTTTGAAATCAGTAGGCAGTAACAAACTGTTGGCGTTGGGTACCTCGTACTTCATGTATCACAGGTGTTCACAGAAAGGCTGGGCCCTGATGTGGATTAACAGTCTGAGAACCTTCCAGATTCATCGAACTAAACTAGATTACATCAAGGTAATACTGATGAAACAGATAGAATCATGCACCCTAAATCAACCTCCTGGTCATCCAAAAAAACAGGTTTCACATTAATCCATTGTAAAGGCCATTTGAGAGACAGGGTACTCTACTATAAGTTTAGGTTGAGAGCCATACAAGCTTTCTTGTCCACGTATGAACGGTCTGAAAATATCCTGGCTCAAGCACAACCAGATTTTCTAAGTCCACGACGTTCTTGCGGGCGTCCCCTTTTAGGGAAAAGCCGTAGGCTCACCTGAACTTCATCAGTAGTGATTCTTTGCCGGGACTAAGCGATAAATTTTGCATTACAGAGGGAGGAGGGCTGACATTGATATTCACCTCGCCATCAGAATAACCTAACCAAGTACAGCTTTAAAGAGCAATTACGAACACTCGGACCTTCCCCAAATAGTCGTCCCCAATTTCACCGATCTTCGTGTGGCGTAGTTCGGATCGCTCTACTTGCTGCATCAGCAGAACGGATGGTTGAATACATGCGACTGCTGATGAGCTCCTGACGGTGAAGTATTAGCATTAACTACTGATATAGCTGCTGATAAGAATACTTAACTTCTCACTCACATTCACACACTAGAGACGATCAAGGTAAGCGAACCGAAACGGGTCACACGCATGAAAATAATTCACCAGCCCCCGACCGGAAGTGGTTCTGCTAACTCCGAGCAAACAGATCACCAGCAGTATATTTTGAACGTTTAACATTAGGTTCAAGGGTGTGATCCCTGACCTGTGGTCTCAAAACGACTGACATCAACAGGGTCAAGTATTCTGGCAAGCCACTGTTTTATGTACCAGTCTTTAACATCCCAATAGACCGGTGCATCATGCCCCATTTCAGGCTGTTCGTGCAACGCACGTTAACAGTAGACAAGCATGAATGTCGTCGGCATAGCGTGGCGTGTCCAACACACAAATACCCTTAAAGTACAGTAAAAAAGAGGTCGTTTGATCCCTCTTGTTGAGCAGTACCCTGAGCCATTTGGAGCCAGATCAGGCACAAGTACAGTGTCGAAGTGCTCGACCGTACACTGAACAATGCGGACACCACAATCGCGCGAAAAAGTAAACCCAACGAGTGTTCAACATAATAGATGAACTCGTCTTATCCGGCAGCAACCCTTCATCCTATACATAATTCGTTAGTGAATCACCCCACATCATAGTGGTAACATGATATACTCACGAGATATATGAGACATGTGTTTCTGGAGCCCGAGGTCGACAACATAAGTGCTGATGAAATCCATGGCCTAAAGTGACGACGATACGAGCCCAGTGTCAAATCGCGGGGTTTGGCAGAGGGGCCACTAACACAAGCAGCGACCCACACTGCGAACCGTATAAGTGCTGACAAATACGTTCAACATTATTGATACGCATAGCTCTTTTCATCACCCAGTGGGTTCGTGAAGCTTTCAGTAACAGCCACGTGCCAGCGTACTGATAGTGCACCGTCGCCGAAAAGACGACAAGTGCGTTAGGCACAAGCAGATCATATCAGTATTTCCATTATATTTCTGTCAATGATCGCATTGGCTAAGGCCACGATCGTATGGCAAGTAAACCGCTCCTCTTTTTAGGAACTTGGGTGTTTACGGTCTTCTTATAATTCTTTTCTTCAGCTTTCTTGGTGTATTGTATGAATGGCTTGTCTGTTCTTTTCGTATTCCAATCTTAATTTTTTCATTCCCATCTTTTCTGGAATACACTAACATGCATTTCTATACCGGAATGCTTCTTGCATTGCATTTTACACATTCCTCTCTCCAGTTTAGAACCTGTCATTGCAGTCTCTCCTTCTGTTTAGTCTCCCAGAGATAAGGGTATTCTTTTCGTGCTAGCCAATCAGTTGGCTAACCAGCATTGGACGGCTGGACACAAAGGCTTCAATCACACACCTGCCGGTCTTATTCCTTCGGGTTTACATCGGATATATAGTGTGTGGATGGAACCGTAAGCGATGCAGCGCAAACCAATTGCGGTGATGGTTAAGCGCAGGCGCCCTTTGGCTTCGGTCACTGTGACTGTCGCGCACTTGTAACACTGGTAACGCTGCACTATCCATCTGTAGGACAGTTCACCGAAACGATGAGCAGAAAGTCCTCAAGTGAGACACTACTAAGATCAATCGCATGTACCAACCAGCCGCATGAGGTGATTAACTGATCCATTCAAATATAGATTAGACGTGAATACCAACTGAAATGAAGGGCGAATGGTACGCATAGAGTGTACAAATCAAGGTACAGTACAACAACGCTCAAACAATAAAAACACATTATGAACGGAACAAGTGTCTATTCGGTAGATGTTCCCTCCTACGAAGTCTCACTGACGCGAGTGCAAGGTCGATAGATCAAAAGAGCCAAAATAAACAAACGCCACTTATGGTTAACACTGGACCATCACGAAGATTGCCATCAATAGACTAATATTAAACCTGCCTAATTTTAAGTACACCCTTGAACTACACAGGTTGGCACCTCATGAGGTTTATGCAAGAAGCATACAATATGAACGATCACCCCGAAGGAATGAGGTCCACATGCTGTCGGAAATGAAAAAGAAACTCATCAACGTCACGTGGTATAGCAACAATCAGGCTGAGGTGCACTCGGGTTGTTCAGGTGCGTACAAAAGACAAATAACGACTATTCGAAACTGGGAACACTTCGTTAGCGCAGCAACGTTAAAACCAACTAAGAAACAGATTGGAAAGGATGATATACAGTTTATACTTCACGGGATGCCGTTTGATTGGTTATATTTTAAGGAGGCATCAATAAACTGGCCAACCATATGGTCTTTGGAGGAAAGGTTTTTGGTGTACACGAAACCGCGTCATTTGAGTCAATGACGTCAGATGCTCAGATATCTAACTTATATCATTAACAATATACGCACACTCATCTAAAAGTGGTCATTCGTGAACAGCACTTGCCTCAAATCAACTCAGTGATCATTTAATGAGCGTTGGCTTCATGGTATGAGAGGACAGAACTACCGCACTACTGGATTTTAGCTTGCCGCAGTGATGCGCGACGAGTGCTCACGAACAGATTTGTGTTAGTGATTCACGCTAATGGCAACTTCGCAAACAAACGGTTTGGTCCGAAAAGCCAGTGATTGTGTATCCCCTGAGGAAACATAAAACAAGGAATTTCCTGTATGCTACTGTGATATTTGATCCAATGGATGCACTAGTAAAAAAAATGCCCGCACCTCGTAGAAGCTCTTGGACGGACGTCCCCAGCTCGGATTTCCTTTCCGAAAGTCATAACAGAACTATTTTTTGATGACCGACTTCCAGCCCGGGAATAGGTTGTAGTGGTACACAGGTGGTGTAAGACGTCTTTGTCAAATAAAAGATGTCACAACGCATATAGGATGGGAGGCTCTCAAGTTATCTCGACCTACCAGTGAGTAATCCATGTGTAGTTGCCGCGAACAGGACGGCGTGTTGATGGGCCGTGTAGAGGGCTAAGTCTGTTGGCGCCCGAACGTAAATGACTCTATTAAGAAATTGTCCCATTAGAGCCAGGGAGTTGAAAAATGATTGGGTCTCTGGGAAAGACAACACTCTTTGTGCCACATCTACGTTTAAATTATCTACCGGAAGGAAACCGATTTGTCTCACTAAACGATAACGTCGCCTAACCAAAAATGAGGACACGTTTCCGGCGACTTGCCTTGAAGGATAATTGCTAAAGTAACGTATGTGACGAACAAAGCACTAGCCAGATGAAGATAATATATGTATATATACAGACTACGTTTAGAAAAAGGCGACAGCAGATTAAAAGAAATAGTACACAAAATACTGTATCGAACGAGCCGACGCACACAACCGCACCAGCGAAACCCTTCAAAATAAAGATGCAGCAAGTGGCAGAAGCATCCAAAACCGATCAACCACAAAGGGTGATTATATGAAAGATATGAACAGGAGAACTGAGAACGGATTGCTGAAGATGATTACTATACACTGGTTGTGCGACCAAAAGAAAGAAAGACCCAGTCACGTTTGTAATAGCAACAGATTACAGCAGACGACAAATATGTCACAAGGGGTGGAATTCCGCAGACAGCCACGATAAGTGACCGACACGATCACGTGGGATGAGGCGCAGTTCACCGCCGTGTTTCAGGAACACATCACCTAAAGAACGAAAATTTTATAAGAACGCTTATTAATGAGAGTATACAGAAGGCAAACACTTGCCCTGGTCAATAAAATAAACAAAAAAGACTCATTGAAGACATGAAACACTGGGTTCCCTTCAACAACTTTATCAGCGCAGAAAGAAAACATATGTTGCGATATGTTAACATTTCGTTTACTCTCATCAGTCGCAAACGTAAAACATGCAAGTTATATACGACAGATAATTAGAGATAGACCGGGTATGGACACGTACACAATCACACCACGTATTATGTCATCACCACCACGGCAACCCTATAGGTTGCTCCACCCACTTTTGTGCACATAGCGCAGGCTGGTGAGCTCTAATCAGCATGGCTTCGCTAAAGGCCAGTAGCTTCGGGTTCTGCTGACGTAAGAATATTTTGAAAGAGTCAAGTGGGACTACCTGGTGACCTGTTATCATGAGGCGTCTGGCAATCGATGATGCGGAGCTTTGAGTAACCGATGAATCGGTTTCCTGTTGTGTCATGCGCTGTTTTAACCAGTTTGGGACGTGTTCGGACACACGCTGAGATAGCCGTCGGTCTATTCTGCCTACGTAAACGTCACCGCAACTGCAAGTGAACTGATAGACAACGTGAGAGGCAGAATGGTCAGACAGACTGCGTTCGCGATTGTGTAGAACCAGTCTTTTGGTGGTTTGAACCAGGCGTAACTAGGCAGCCGTATACGTACGGCATAGAGCACACTTCAGTTTGTGCTTGATGTCGTTTGCCAGATGATCGCCTTTGAATTGCAAAAATAAAAATATATCTTTCTTTTGAGCTGTTTGCACTGGTCCAATGCATTTGGTCGCCTTGCTATGAATATCTATGAACTTTTCAGGATATCCCTTGCCAGCAGCGTTTTCCTCAGCATTTCTTGTTCACTTTGCAGCTTATCAGGAGTGCAAATACGACTGGCCCTATGAAAGAGTTTTGATCAAACCCCGCTTGTATGCTATCTGGGGAAAGCTGGAGAACTGTAGATTTTGTCCGCCTCATGTTGCTCTGCGATGGATCGATCGCTGTAATTTTCCATCCTCACACCTAGCGATGAGTACATCTAAGAATGCTAAACTGTCGTTTGATTCCTTTTCGTGAGAGAATGATAGGTTCGGATGACTAGAGTTAAGAAGATTTTAAAAAACAAATTAAAATGATCAGTATCCGTAAAAATCAAAATATCACCAACATACCGCTTGTACAATAAAGTTTTTGCAATATTATCAGAGACTTGCCGTTTAATCATTCCCAAGAAGATATCGGCTAATGTTGGGTCTAAGGGACTACCCATAGCCATTCCGCCGACTTGTCTATAAGAAAGCCCTTCAAAATTGAACCTGATATTTTCTGTACACAATAAAATGATATCCTTAAGTTATTCAAGTGGAATACCTATATCACAGTTTTGGCTGGAGATAAAATCACAAAAAATCAACTACCTCATGAATATGAACGTTAGTAAAAAGGGAATCAACGTCAATGGAATATATAGTTTGTGAACTCACCGACACGCGTTCTAATGTCTCAGCTAGTTCAAAAGAATCCTTTAGGCAATAGGGAGATAATAGTTTACGAATGGGGTCCAAAATTTCAACCAGCCATCGAACAACTTTATGATATGCTGAATTGTTCATACATAAAATTGGTCGCAGGGATGTTCTATCCTTGTGTATTTGTGGTGCACCTCTCATTCGTGGTGTTTCCGTGCCGATTGGCTTCATGTGCCTATAATGATTTTCAGATATGTGGCCGTGCAACAGCAGTATCTGAAGTTGCCTCGCTATTTGCTTTTCCAACAGTATGTTATTCTCACTTGTCTTAACCTTCTTAAACTTTGGTCTTCCAAAATGGTACCCATTTTCATTATGTAATCGTCCTTGTTCATGATGACAACACCAGAACCTTTAACCGGCTTTAGAAACACCACGTGTTGCAATCCTCTCAATTCTTTCATGGCTTGATAATGTTAGTTAGTACCGCGCAAAATTGGTAGATATATCTAACCAATTTATATCAGCACCTATTCGTCAGCAGTGTTGTTTGAAACATCTTGAGTAGGTGTCGCTTGTCAGATTGGGGGTCTATTGATCCCTCAAACTACCGGTTAGAAACGCTATCTGAGATAGCAATGACTGATAGTCAACGGAGTGCCTGAATCCATAATATTTTCAGTACACCTGTTCCACATTATTATATCCATCTTCATCGTTCTTAGTTAGTTCGTTTTGAAATATCTCAAAAATGTCATGATTAGCTGCAGCAAGAGTCACAGTACCTGTAATCAGGCAGATGGATAAGAATTATTGAATAAGGTATTGACCTGACAAGACAGTTTTGTGTACCATAAGAATAGCACAAGGAAATTTCTGGAATAACAAATTTTCCAGAAAAGACCATCATCATCATCATAGACAGCAATACATCAGTGGTTCACACTAATTCTTAACTGCCACACAACCATGAAGAAACGGCAAACCCTATATAGAAAGAGA
>QNGE01000033.1:534791-548484 GCA_008508345.1 Paragonimus westermani
AGTGGCGAGAGCTGGGACTTATCGACACAGTGTTACTATGATTAATTATATCTGCTGTGGGACCTGCAGAGAAGTTATCAGAATTGGGAATCGGGAGGGGCCTGAGAGCTAAATTTGATAGGACAGTGGGGGAGGGGTCAGCAGTGGCATGTTTTTGCCTATCCACCTTGCTGTATGCAGCAGATAGGGCGACCCGGTTTATACTGCGAGACGGCCGATGCAGTATGGAAGTGTTGATGTTGTGAGGACAAGAATGTGGGAAGAGAGAAACCGCCAATACAACAAGCGGTCGTTTCAAGGCTAAGAAGGCGCTGGTAACCAGACGGTACCACATTAGGCGAAACTGCTGAGCAGCAACTCCGGCGACCAAGAAGTCATTAAGCTGGAGAGTGGTACTATCGTCACACAGCGAAGTGGTCGGGCTTCTCACAATCCGTAATTGCACCTGTCTAGCTACTAATGGTGCGAGTAAACCATGTCGGGAGTTACACATTCCAGTGGCATAGAGAGAACGTAGCCCAACCATTGCGAAATGCACACCTTATTATTTGACGTTTTCATAAAGCTTACTCAAGATTTCGAGAAAGAAAGCTGGCGAATCACCGCTTTGTTCAGGTTATCTCCCCATTTAGTTCGGGCTAAGAGATGAGGAGGACGAATATTAGACAGCAATTCTGTTCATTTAGACTACAATCGGAAAATAGTTCTCAAATTTATCTTACGATGGACTATGCGGACCGGATGTACTCACGACGGATGTACTACCCAACGGTCTCGACACACCCCTAGCGGCTCCTGCAGTTGAACCGACGCCGGACGTATGGTTTAACTGTTCGACTCGTGAATCACCGTAAGAACGGAGAAAGAAATTGTGGTAACCAGAAAACACATAAGTGCACCTGTAGAATGTGCCTTTAACTGTTTTTCGACCCAGTGTCTACAAAGACAGAATGCCTAAATACGTCAGAAGTGGCTTTTGCCGAAAATATCGTGCGGCCTTAGAAATGCAATCCAATAGGTCACAAGAAACCATGCAATCCTTGTTTTAAAATTGCTGAGAACTAACTAACAGGGCTGCCTTACGTAGACGATGGACGGTCTGTTAAAGCAGCGACACTGAACTGATTGAGTTTAAACTGCACCATGTAAGAGAGTATCAAGACCAAGACGAATGCACTACCAACTTAAAATTAAAAGGATGATCATACTGTGGCCTGCATGAATTAAGCGGAAATATGAGTGAAGCATGATCCAGACCCGAGACAGACCATCGGATGAGTGACCCATGTACACACTATTGCAAAGCTGTAAGGCCTGCGAACAGACAGTAGTGCATGACGTTGTTACTAAATGTTCAAGATCGCGTACGGCCGCATTTTTAATTATCCGGTAGAGCAAGATGTGAATCAAATTCACAGCTATCATCACCATAATTTCGGCGTTGAGCAGCATCATGGCGCGAGCTGGCGTCCATCCTGGCAATGGTACCAGAGTAGTAAGTAAAAATGTACAGAAAACAAAGAGGAAGGAAAACGAAAAAACAAGCGAGTTCCGGAAAAAAGAAATCAACAAGGTTACAGATATAGGCTATTTACTGCGTGGAACATTACCAAATCAAAAAGTATTTCCAACCAGAGGTGTAGATGGTACCTACCAAATTTACCGGTCAACACGGTCAAGGTTTTCATAGTTCGTGAACACGTCACCATCTGATAATCTTGCGGTTTTTTTCTAACCATCGGCAGCCACGCCGAACAGTTCGCGATGTGACAGACGCTCCGTTGGCATAGTGAGTACATGAAGCAATCAACAAGGATTGTATTTTCACTGTTCCAGCTGCCGATTGCGAACTCAGATAATTCCTATTTATATATCTATATATCAGAGGACTGTCAAGTTGCTAACAAATTTATCATTCTCACCATACATCAGTGGTTCTCACTAATGTTTAATTTTCACAAACATTAAGAAAAAAAGCTGACAAATTCAGTCTATCTGGTACGAAATAATCCGTGAAAACAACGGTGATCGAGTACACAGAATCTAATGCACCTTCCGGACGAATGAGCCACGTCTCTGATCCATAGAGCAAAAGTGAGTGAACACACTCATCGTAAAGTACATAGTAACCAGGATAAGATTAGTGTCAGTCCAATGCTGTGACAACAATTTACACTTTAAAGATGAAAAGTGCATGCGAACCATATAGATGAGCCACATCATTCAGCCGTTTCAACATGGTCTGCATGTTTGCTGCAGAAGACCTAAGTAGTGTAAAACCGTCCGCATAATCAATATCAACTTAATATCTAATATAAGTCCCATTTCGAAATCTTCGGAAACGCTGGGAGCCCCTTCCACAATATCGCCCATCACCTAGTTGAAAAGAAAGGGGATGTTAGACACTTGTTGGGAACGTTACGTCACACGGCGAACGCCCGAGGTAGCTGCTCATAAAAGCGCACATTGCACTCAGAGTGGGAGTAAGATAACTTTAACAAACTCATATGCTTCACTGGGACTCCGGTACGATACGGGTAATTCCAGGGAATATGTCCGACAACCGAAGCAAAAGCAGTCTCAACGTCAAAAAACACCACCAGTTCCTGGCTTAGGTCCGTAGCTCCGCTGCCCTTGGGCATACTGTTACCTTCGCTGGTTTGAATTCAACCGAAACCCTGATTCTGCAAAATTCGGTTTCCCCTAAAATACCAAGAATGCTTGCTGAGAGGTTAAATGTCTATGCTCCAGTGTCTGTTGCCTATTCTTCTTATCCGATCCACTCTATGTTTAACAAGCCACCGTGATGAGACTCGGGAACAGCCTGGATGTGACAGAGACCAGTGGAATACCTCTGTGGCTGACACATGGTGTTTAGGCACCTTTTCTGAAAATGGGACCGACTGCTGATAAGCAACAACCACAACTTACCTCTTCAGCGTCCCAAAGGTAATGGAGTAGTGTGATCAGTTTAGACAGCAATCTTTTGTCAGCAACTTTGAAGAGTTTCGGAGAAAGACGGTTCGGACCTGAGGCTTTATAAGGTTTCAACAATTTACTATTCAAAGCCATTTCAGTTTCCGAGGTGGATTGTCTAGAATAGCATCGCTAATCATACAGCCTCCACTACAACCAAATGAGCTGGATAAGGCCAGTTGAACTGCTCATTAAAGTGATCAGCCCAAGTGCCAAGTCACTGTAGGCCATCTTTTTCACAGACTTACTAACGATTCACTTATGGTCAACGCAATTATGTATCAAGGAAAACCCCCGACTATTTCTGCACGAAAATACCTCCATTTCTCCGGCTCCCTCGGAGATGTAAACAGCACAGTGCATATGTAGACTCTTCGTAGGTTTATGTTTCAGATCAGAACGGTTTTGGGCAAATTTACAGTCATGGGAATCACTCGACGTGTGTTCACAAGTTCCGCCCAATAGGCAAAAACACAATTCTGTCATCACCACCACCATAGACAGCAGTGCATTCGTTGCTCTCACTGTGGCGCAACTGCCATACACTCAAGTAGAAAAAAACAAAGCCTAGCCATGAAGAAAAACGAAGTGACTAAGATTCAATATTAGGGTGCCTACACCATGGAAAGTGAGGCACCATCTCCATGACAGCTTCCTTGCGAAATTTCTCCGCCAAGCGCCATCAAGCACAATTACCGCACAGACAACTCCACCAAACAACGGCAACACTCATGTCGCCGAGGATGAACAGCCACCATCTCACCTAAAATCTCCAGTCATTAGCTCCGTGATTCGCGGGGGCCTCAGCTAGGGAACCGACTCACACCCACAGTGTTCAAAACCTTGGTGAAAGACTTTTTTGTCCTCACGCTATACTATCGTTTGTCCATCTCGCACGTTACGCCCGTAGGCTGCAGCATCGAGTGTTCGGTGTAGCTGAGAACCAGATGACACCCTCACCACTTGGCCTAACCATTTAAGCCAATGTAAACTTGAAGATTAAGCAGAGGAAATCATTTAATATTCCCTATCAAATAGCCGATTCCTCAACGCCTCGTCGCTTACCAATCGGTGCAAATTGAGGTGAGTGATCGAATGCCTGAAAACGGTTCACGCCCTATACCCAGAGCGGCCACTTTTCGTAGCCGTAAAGTAACACAGCCTACATTGTCGAATTATATACGCGGTACCGAAACTTCAGAGAGGTGTCATCCAGTTGCCATTGTCCAAGCATAGGTATTACCGTCATACCCTTAGGGACAGAAGCTCCCAGTTCATTCTACATTTCATTACACCTCCGCCATCGTTGTTGCAAATTCCACAGTAAATTTATTATCCAACATCAAATATAAGTAATCACGGCAGTCTTGCAAAATAACTTAGACCTTGAGGCTATAAAATACATTCCAAAATATCTAGCACAACGCAAAATGACAGCACTGTCTGTGCTGCCTGAAAATTGTCAAAAAACACCTTGCCACCACTCTGATCGAAATCAAACAGTCTTCCACTGGGCAGGAGGTCCAAACCGGCATCTTGTGACTACTGCAGATAGTCCTCCATTAATCCTCCTACCAGGAAAATAAACAAAAATGATGAAAGTGGACAGCCCTGACGTACGCCGCTCCTGGTGCTGTAACCACCAAACAACTCACTGTCAAACATAACCTGAGTCGAAGTATAAGAGTAACGCGCCGATGGTAAGTTTACATATTTGCTTGGTATGCTCCTACTTTTAAGCGACCCTGAAAGTGTAGATCGACTCACTGAACCGAGCGCATCTACACAGTCGAGAAGTGAAACAACTGTTCGCCGGCAGTACGTGTGACGCTGCTCCAGAATTTGGTGAAGAGTGAAAGTTTGACCAGTACATTCTTGTCCAGGACGACACCTTGTCCGTTACAGTAGTTTGACAAAGTATAACGGACGCTGAAACCCTAGTTATGACCGGGATCAAACCAATTCAACTATGGTTTTCTCAAGAGCCCCAGATACCCTTATTGAGCATGGGAACTATTACCGAGTAAACCCAACACGGGGGGAGGGTCTCCGTCGACCATATAAGTTGAAACAACGGACTCAGAGCCTACATTAACGTCTCCCCATCTTCGTTGAAAAGTGGCAGTGCCCTTGTAGAATAGACATCTCTACGAGAATTTCGCCGTTGCGAGTTTTGCCAAGTGCCCGTTCGGATCGATCCACTGTCATGATCTGGTCGGTTAAACTGTCAATGCTGTTTGACGGGCAACTCGCACACTTCCTTTGATCAGGTTACAAGTGCGTAAATGATAAAACGAGACTGGCACGAACAATGGCATTATAGAAAACAAAATAACTACACCGAGATGAACGAAGAACTTCAATGAAACGGCAACAACGATAACTGTTGGCAATGATCTATATGTATCCTTCGTTGGGTCACATAGGGTGGTCTCCATATGACGCGTGGCGGACGCAACCAATTAATTCGACGTTTCGTATTCAAAAATGCCTACTGAATTAACTATCAGTAACTCGAAATAAACGTACATAAGAAAACAGACAGAATCAAATTATGGCACAAACGGGGAGCGATTAAGGCGTTTTAAGAAAGTTCCACTGTTTTATTTTTTTGTACCACCAAAATTTCATACAGTTACGTCCAGCTTGAAATCAGAACACACAAGTAAAACTACGTAAGATGTAATCTGCAGAGACCTCTCGACCGATCGGTTACGATCGGTCTATGTTTAATAAGCATGCATTAATCCAAATAAGCGTAAAATGAGAATGAATCAATGGTTGCAATGAGAATAGCAAAGAGAACCAGAAGTATGCTCATCACGTTCAGATAGTTCGTCGTGAGTGCGGAGGTATCAAGGCGGTCAACATCAGAAACATTGTCACGCAAACTGTGGTACTTTACATTGCCACCCTGCCATTCAACACAGACTAGAACGTACGGTCAGAGCTCTTTGTAACGCGGTAGAATTAAGATTGATCAACCAGATTACATGGTTATCCAGCACACCGACGAAAGACCCAAGCATCTCACGCGCCACATTCAACATTAATTGCGAATTCATTTTCAGTTGTGGAGTCAGGTACATAGGCCGAACGGTACGAACACTTGAGACACGCGTCCCGGAGCACATTCCAAAGTGGCTAGTGAATAACAAAACCGACGCCGCTCAATCTTCCGCCACATGACATTTTAGGGGGACGAGGCATGTTATCCAAATGGAGAAGGCTTTCCGTACGTTGTATCGCACGCCCAATAAGTATGCTTTGTCTTTTGCTGAAGCTGCTGCAATACACCACCACAAACCCTCCCCTTGTGTACAGAAATGGATGGTAGTTAACCTGTCACTACCACTGCGCTAAGGGATGGTAGTTACGAGTTTATGCTTGTTCCGTTATTACCATTACTATTGATGCGATGTTTTAATTACGCTGTTCACACAGTTTCGTTTTTTCTCTCATCCTAAAACTACTATTGGGCTACTTACTAGCTCCCGCTTATTTCCGCGTGCGTCACTGTTAGATCGATACTGTCCGCGTTGATAAGCCCGCACTCATAATGACCCATTTGAATGCGATGAGCACACTTCCGGTTCCTTGTGCTATTCTGATTGCAACCAATGATTCATTCTCATTTCACACTTATTAGGATTGATACATGCTTACTGAACAAAGACCGTGTATCGTAACCGATTGTAACCGATCAATCGAAATGTCTCTGTACAGTACTTCCTACGTCAGCATAGCAGTCTCAGTGAGCAATACCAATGTCCGACTATTAATCCTTTTAAACTGAACGCTAAAATACACAGAAACTATTCCACCTCCACAAAATCAGGCTTAGATATCACGCCTACTATTTCTGAGTACATGTACCAAAGTGCGGAAAAATGAAAATGGCAGACAGCACGAAACTTCGTTAAACAGCAACAGATAAAATATGTTTAACTTTGTCTCCTTCATGCACCACGCGACAAAATTCGGTAAAATGATAATCGGATGGACAAATTTCAATAATTTCCCTCACAACAGAAGTACAAAGCAAGCTGCCATTTTGAATGGCCTTTTTCCTAAGCAAAATCAAGGAAATAACCGAAGTATTTAGATGTTTGAAACGCTACTTGATGCTCACTCTAAGAATGGCCATCCACGACCGGCCTCGTCCTTGTTCGGGCTTATCGGGTAGAGGTACCCTGAATGAGGGGCCGAACTGACTACCCTCCGCGTTACGAGACACTGCTTGGCCACCAGTTTTATGAGCGTCGTTTGTGTTGAGGAAGTTTGTAAGCGATTGCGTTATAGATCGTTTTGACCCCGTTAGTGTAGATGTTCACAGTTCAATTCGGATTTCCAGTGGGCCCCAGCTACGGGCTCAAGGGCTAGAAATGGTGTTTGGTGTTCGTTTACCTGATGCGGTTAAAATTGCATATCTGCAATGAATTTTGGAAGGCTTTCTAACACATCGACAGGTCAAACGGAATTGGCTCTTTCAAGTATGAAGAACAGTAAGGACAGCGTCACCTACTTCCTTGGGATTTGAAATTTTCACAAGTTTAAGTGTCCCCGACATTCTTTGCAACATGCGCTGATCAAATGATCACAATGGTTGGTAATTCCTGAACCAAACACCGCCGAGGCCCCTACAACACACAGTAGGAGTCAAGGGGGATCACTCGCGCTAAGTAAACAACTAACAGCGTACCTTTAGGCTAAATAGGATTGATCGATCTATGGATTGAGTACACGACAGAATCCGAGTAGGTTCACAAGAACCATTATAACTAATAATAACAATAACTATCGTTCAAAAGCTACTAGCTCTCCTAATATGGATGAAGATCTGCCAGCCTGTTCTCCTCGGGTCACGGGTGGTCTCCTGATCTACTCCACTTTGACATCTTACAAGTGTTGACATGTTTAACCACTTCAAAGATGATTAAAGAAGTTATGCCGACCCGGGAGCAAATCGGTTCAAATGCAACGAAGTTGGGCAAAAGGCCTGCGGACCTACTAAATAATGGACCTAGCTTGTGTCAGATGCAGAGTTTACCTTCAAATTATACATTATTGTGGAATGATTGCATTTAGTTATGCTCTACATTTGTTACCTTAGAGAAAATCCGTCGCACCGTCCACCTGGATAAAGCACCCTCGTCAGTTTGTAATGTTGCTAACTACGAATCTCAAATAAGGACGGTAGAAATTGGCTCATGAGCCAGATTTTGTTATCGGCGGAATTACAAGTGCCCCCGCCATTGCCCTACAATAAAATCTACAATGTGTGGCTATTCACCTTTGTTCTACAACTCTGTAATATTCCAGTAAATAATGAGGGTAATACCAGTGCATTAGAAATCAAATCGGCAGTCTGTATTAGGGTCTAACCGATAAATCAAGTACCTCACTCAGAAAGTGGGGCAAAATAGAAGTGTTTGCGTTATAAAGAGTATATAAAATGGGCTTTTCAACCAATAATTAACTTTTAACAGTTCACAGAAATCAACCGCTGAATGAAGCAAGGAATTATCAGTAGATATATCCACAGTTTGGCGTAGACATTTAACTACTCACCAGCAGTTTGCTGAGGATTAATCCCGATTCCATCATCTGTAATTATAGCACTGGTTGCCGGTGGAACGTTGAACTGCAAAATCAAAAGTCGAGAATAGTCAGTCACAATTTTGCGTTGAAAATGAAATGGAATTAACTTGTACAGTAGACTGAACTTGACCAAGAAATTCTTCAAAACCACACTTGGTATAAGTCGTGCCCCGATTAGCCCGGTAGAATAATCCAAGCCAAAGGACGTCCGTCCGAAGTAAACAGAGCAACAGGCGATTTTAACAACTTTACATGGCAAGGCGGCCGAGGTGTTAATCCTGACACGTCAAAGCGTAAGCATCGCCTGATTTTCTCCAACTAGTATCGAGGTGACATTAGTGTGGTGTCAGCTTTATGCCCTGAAATTATAGTCTTGTTACAAAATTGGGTTAGCTCCAACCCTACATTTATTGTTACAGATGGGTCACTTAAAGAGAGGCTTTACGATGCACGTGTAAATCAAACTTCATTCCATGGACAACAGATTTGGCTTATTCGTGCGAATGACACTCAGGCACATGATTTCCGATTACTGTTGTTTCCGCCAGTTAGCCTTTGTGAAATTTATGAGCGATAATCCGTCGGCTAAAGTTTGAAGATGTGGAAATTCGTGACGGATAACTGAGGTAATGAAAGCGCCTAGTCTATAGAGGTTGGGTCACTCGTTCTCCATGTCGACTGAGAATCTGCCGCACTGTGCACTGTTCTGTGTGGCCGCTGATGGTTGGATGAGACCACAAGACGGTCAGACAATGACGTGAAAATGGGTTATGAAAACTTTGGCCCTCCCTCTCAGTAATGTTGGTGAATGTTGCCTGGTAGATTAGGGTGTTCACATTTAACCGCGTCCCTTGATGGAAACGTTCATAGCCATATCAGCGGGTCGCAGTCAGTAGCTATCGTTGAATCGTTGTTGAATCTCCCTCATGAGTTTCCATCGCTTTTACACAATTTTTTATTACACGGTTGTATCTTTTCATCAACTTGATACTCCATAAACGGCTGTATGGTTCAAAGGTAACCCGAGCCATGGTAACCACAGCCGAAAGTGATAACAATGAGGCAAGGCACACATACACCACAGGGTGCATAGAGATCTGTGACATAAGAGGCAGTAGGTGTTCGGGACACTACACAGATGTATTGATATGATCAATATCTACTGCAAAATCGAAGACGTTTAGCAGAGTTAAACTTTATTCAAGCTTTCCTTCTTGAACAACACGCAGAAAAGCCATTCATCTGTCTATCAAAGTAGGACGTGAGTTCACAACATAAAGCTTTAATTGCTAAACTGAAACGAAGTGATGGCCAACTGGAATATGCTGTCGCTGACTGTTGTTATTTTTTGTCGTACGATACAAGCTGAGAAGTTACAAGACTTATCTGTTCAACAATAAGTTACAGATGACGGCACGTTTCACTTGTCGTATAACATCTTTCACACCGCAAGTAAACAGACTGTCTTTCAGGACAGCTGACGCTTGCATTAGGTTCTCGAAGAATTGAAACGACTCGGGAAACGCAAGCTCCGATTGTCACACTGTGTATCAATCACTCAAACCATCCACTCTAATTGTTTGCTAGTACTAAGGTCATGCGTTTTCAGTAGCTGATGCACGGTTAGAACTGTGAGAGCATAACCTCCCCAAGACAGCATCATTTTATACCCGAAGTCACGCGGCTGTCAGCATTCTAAGTCATTAACAGAAAACGGGTTTAACACAGGCTCCTTAGGATTAAGAAATCAAAACAGAGGCGATAAAATGTAGGAGAACGAACAAACATGGGACTAAGTGTACGGCTAAAAACAAGTCTACCTTCTCGAACTAAATAGTAGAGATCTTCGAAACGTCAACTGCGAGTCTCGAGGTGAATATCAAGGGCTTCGAGATGACTTGATCTACACTTACTTCTCTTTCTCGGAGGGCCTCGCAGAGGTAGATCAAAGTTTTGCAGACCAAAACAGGTATGTGAGGCTTCGGGAAGAAGTTGCGCAACATAAGATTACGCCCTCTCACACACACACAAGATAGCCCAGTGGAATATGCAACCACCAGTCGTTGGGGTAGTCCTCTCTACATTACGATTTAAGGCATTGTTAGACATTTTCTTTGTCGGAATGATCATTAAAATAGCCAACCCTTCTTCAACCTTCCTCGTTCAGAAGTACTGTTGTCACTTTAATAAAATCGTAACATTAGAGAGCGATGCCACATCATTTTTTTCATGACCGGTTTCAGAAAAACTGTCTTCTGCATGAAGTCGGATGAAAATTGATCCGACACGAGAAACATGGGTACCCAGCTTGGTAACAGCTTATTACACGGAAGCTCCACATTGTAGGAAAAAAATTCAAGTAGATTAAAGGTTTTCGTTCGTAAAACATTCCATAAATTCGCTGAAGTTGCCTGGTTCACAGAACTGAGGATCCTCGGCCCCCACAGAGAAAATGAAGCGAGAAGACGTCTACCGAAAGCTCGCGATACCCCCAATAAATAAGCCTTCGGAATCTCGAATCGAGACTCCGAGGCTTCGCATAGAAAACCAAATTATGGTTTCGTCGTTGCCCGTTGAGCACGCTCCAGCGTTCGTCACTTTGAAGACAAGTGAATAAAACCGAAGTAACAAAGTCCTACGAAAACCGAGCGCAAAATTCGCAAACAGGATGAAGTCCTTCCAATGAATAAGGAACAATATAAGTCTTATCAAGTTCTGAACTGTATGGCTCTTATCAGCTGCATTTCTATAAAAACAACAGATACGAGTGGGAGGATGACCAGATTCCCATGTTTTCCATAAGTTTTAGTTCGTCAGCAAACAAAGCATTGTGTTGTGAACGTAACTCCAGATTGACCACTGTGAGGTGTGACCGAACGCTTGTTGCCACGGTCAAGACAACTCACTTGACTATTGTATGACCGTATCGAGGTCAGTTGGAACTGTTAAAGTCGTGGTTCGAAAATTCATTACAGCAAAAGGGATCCAGACTGCTTTAGGGAGGTCGTTAATAAAGAGTAGAAATCTCAACGGCCCAAAGCCCGAACCATCGGGCACACTTGCCAAAGTGCGTGCAGAAGAGGGGAGATCAGACCGCTTTGTTTGGGTATTCCACCATCTAGGAAAGAGGCTATCCAGCAAATGTCATCTTAAATACACTATGCCCCTAGCTACTGTGGAGGTGAGTCATGTGACAATCAACCAAACTTCTTAGAAAGGTCAAAGATGTCTCGTAGCACGAGATCAGGCTCACTTGTGCCCGTTAGGCTGTTCACAAGAAAAAGCACGCCAGTTAGGCAAAAACCGAGTTCGCAAGAATCTGTGCAGTCACAGAGATCACTGTCGGTAAGCGCTTGACCCAGGATTACGCCCTTAATTAGGGGGTCCGAATCGCTTACTGAACGCCGGTTGGGCTGAACACTTCGTGGCAAGGGACTAAATAGCGACTACCCCACTTGTGAAGGGGAGCACAAAGTTTTTGCCTATTAAGCGGCAATAATGCGGATGGTGGGACTGAACGTGATAAATTCACGGACAGGATTTAGGAGTACACGGAACGCTTTCATCAAGTCGCCTGAGTGAACCCAGTCATATTCCCTTAATACGTTCGACTTAGGAGAGTGTGCACCGCACATCAAGAAACACTGCAGACGTAAAGTATCTGGAGTTTGCACGGTGTATAACTTAGTGCACCATACATTTGGTCGCTTGAAAATCAGCAGCCACAGAGCCTGTCAACAAGCAGAGTATCATGCTAGCTCCTAGGACCATAAACGGTCCGGTCGTTTCCGTCCATTCGCAGTGCCAAACAGCAGAGTCGAAGACCAGTATGAGGTGTTGTGCATGAACTGAGCTTACTTGGTTTATGTAACTGCTCTGGCGACCACAAAGTACATTAACGAGATTATTTGTCAGGGATGGGGCCCATGAAGGCATTATATACAATTTCAAATTTTGGTATATTTTTACGTACAGCCCACATCAGTTGCCTTTGTGCAAAACGAACATCACCTGTTTGAGGTGAATCGACCTAACAATACACTTCTCACGCACGAGTCTCGTCTCTTCTATGTTCCTTCTCCACTTGGGTCGGAACCGCCTATGGCGAGCCATTCGGTGACAGCGCTTTGGGTTGATTGTGTTCGTATATTTGCAGAGCGTGTCTCCTACAGCTTCGATGGTGCGCTCAAACGAAGGAATCCAGTTGCAATGGCTAAATGCGACACCCATCGGAACAAAAAGTAACTGGCTGGAGAAAAACAAAACACAAGTCAACGAATTCTGCATAGCAGACAATCTATGGGAGAAAAGTCAGATAAACGCATCGCCCTAAAGCGGCACAAAACATTAACAGTGACAATTATGAAACTTTAACCATATGCCTCTATACTTAAACAAGTATAGGGTAGAAAGAACTTACTTCTTCTGCCGCAAACTTCAGCACAGCCGTGAACGGAGTATTTTCAGGGACTTTTAAACTGAAATAATTAAGTCATTAGCTTGAAACAATATACAGTTTGTAAGGAAGGTTTGGATCTGAAGTGAGCGTTATTCTGAACGATATTTTTGACCTAAAATGAGATCCGAACACAATAACTACAAAAGAAAACCCACATATCAGCCACGTTCACCACAGCAGAAAAACCCGCCTTCACCTCAAGGTCGGAGCAGGAGTTACGAGTTTTCAGCGATTTCAGTGATTCATACACGAGCTCAATGCACAGGCCCGAAGTCCCCGGATTCAGTCAAAATTTCTTTCTCAGTCAACTGGTGTTTATTATTTCAAACGTGTGTAAGAGCCTAATCAATTAAATGGTAAGAAATAACCGAAATATGGAAACACATAAAGAAGCTGTAATCGTGATGGGCGTGTACCAGCGGTGTACGTAAAAGTAAGAGGAAGACGATTTCAGAAATTGGGAATGACTCACTTACTAGTGGAATTGGATGGGCCACTGCCCAAGGTCGAAGACAGCGCCTGCAAGTAGGTCCGGAAGACGACTGATAGATAAATAAACACATGACGTGGAATGGCGAAATCCCGAGGTCTATAGGGCAACAAACACGCGGAGCTGGAGAACGTTTCGCCGTGCAATTAATAAAACAACCCAGATAT
>QNGE01000034.1:8299-47127 GCA_008508345.1 Paragonimus westermani
TTAGATGAGACCCATCTGTGAAAAGTCAGGGCTTCGGCTGGATTCGAACCAGCGACAGACACAGCATGCCTGAACGCGGCAAGCGCTCTACCAGCTGAGCTACGAATCCACACCGAGAGCTCGGAAATTTCACATTTGGACCTGCAAGGAGACTTCACCATTCTTCATGTTCTGTCGTGTTATCCCTGAGTGATGCATTCAGTGACCCCTGCATTACCGTGGGCATGAATAGAAGAAAGACGACTGGTTCATAGTTTGCTGTGTTTTCCTTGAGTTCAAATTTATACAACCACCACGTGCAATCGACAGCAACTTTCGTATTCCTCTAGAATAACCGGTCAATTTCTATTGTATGAGATCACTAGCGTTGAGTCCAGCTTTTGTTGGGATTCGTCAGCAGTTTGTTTTTGTCTAAATTAAGTCAGTAAAACTCCCCAGCTACTTGTTGGTGACCAGAATATTTTTCAGAAAGTTTAGTGATTGACGTTTACATCATCTCAACCAAAACTCCTCTCCTATTGGTTGGATTTTCGTAGACGCTGAACCGGAAAGAAGATGAAAAGCATGTCGTTAATAGTTTTTGATAACTCGGGTGAAAAGCATTAGGGCGGAACGAGCTGCGTTTCAATAAGTTCTTCTAGTTGATTCTTACTTGTGACATGTGGGTTTGCTACGGGTAATTCGGTCGTGCCTAATGTGAAGCCAATGACGCAGTGGTTATCACGGTTACCTCATGATTGGAATGTCCGGAGTTCAAATCCCGGTCGTGGCAAGGATATGCACTAATGATGAGCTCTAATGAGAGCGAAACTCGAGTCTAGTGTTTCTTTTCGAAAGAGGCTGGCTGGAAAGTCTATCTGAATGCGGAGGCTGCGATGAAATGTGTGATGGCCAATTTGAAAATCAGGGCGTCATATTGATTTTTGTCTTATTCTTCTCAATCCGATCCAAAGTATTTGAATAGCAACACTGTTGATCGGTCACGCGGAACCTATTCACCAGCCAGACAGTTCGGCGCATTAAATGCCGTAGCACACAAACCTGTGGTATTCACCGTTGTTATTTAGCTTTATATGTTGGTGTTCAACCTTGTCCTAACTATTCGACCGTGACCAGTTATTTAGGGCTCTTTTCAAATATGCTGATTGTACGTTGTAACATTTTTGACCCAACGATTAACTCTGGTTATATTTACAAAGAATTTTTATTATTCTCTAAATGAAATAATTGCACATTCCTCAATGCAATAGGTACAGATGGTCTGATTGATCGCATTGGCATCTGTTGGGCAGCATGTGTGCAGACATCTGGAACTACAGTCGGAAGCGTCTATACACTAACAAATTGTTGGATCCGTCGCCTGGTAAATTATGGATGGGTTTCTTTAGCAATACCACACCCATATGTAAACAGAAATGTTCAGATTGGTACAAGATTTACAGCAAAGTTCACTTTCGATCTACATTGGCGTTAGGCCGTAATAAAGCCTGATAATATATAAGTGACTCTCTGGAAAATTTACTATGACTGGTTTTTTTCAATATAAATTTGATGGTATCATGTAGGTCACTGTTACGCTATTTATAATGTGATTAGGTTATTTGATTACAACTGTTCACAGACGTTTACACTTGCGAGCGGAGATATGTAGGTGGTGGATGCACATGTTCTAACCTCAACGAATGAATAAATGTTCCTCACAAAAGACTGCCGTAGTTTCATTTCTAGACAAGATATACAACAATATTGATATGCGGTACCAACAACCTCCATCTTAGTCAGAAGAAAAATTGGTCCAGGGGAAGGTTACATGAGTTTCTGATGAATGAAAAAGTTAACTTGCACAGAGGGCCAAGATAGAAATGTGTCTGTAATGGTACATCTTGATGACTTGACAAACGTTTTTCCCTTTAACAACCAATGGGATGAAATAAATGATAGTTGAACAAATGGATTTACTGTTTGTAATATTCAGTACTTAGGTAACGCTGTTGAATCATCATAACACCACCAAGCAACTTCGGTAGTTATGAAACCAAACGAAATTTCACTTACTCCAGACGCACCATTCTAAATAATCTATGTTTACTTGCATCCCGTCGACAGCTAAGGGCCTATGGTAGTGCGTATAGTTCCAACTGGTGAATAACCAGGTTGTCCAACTCTCCTCTTATTCACCTTTACAGAGAGCGTGGTTCTAGAATGCGTCTTAGGTTGTAAATGTGGTGGTATATGACAGTTTCTAGCAAATCCAGTTTGAGATGATGATGATTCTTTTCAGACCCATCCGACGTTGCACCTCTCGCCATGTCGACAGTTAATATACTTTCGTGTGATTAGTTGCTTGCCAGATACTACGACAAGCAAAGCAGGCGTTCGCCTGCATGACACCTCAGAACTGACGTTATGCAGAATTCTCCCGTGTTGTGTATACAGGGCTAACTTACTGTGACTTTACGAGTAAGCCCGTGATTATGTTTTGAATATTCTCTCAGACTCTTGGACATTTTGAAATCAGACAGTCATCAATTCGTTCGATACATTTATTTGAGGGTTTCGGCGGCATAGTAGGGTAGTCTGCGAGTATGCAACGCCAGGTGAAAAACCTTCCATAGGTGAGAAGTCATAGAATGTTTGTGAATGTATTCAACCCACAATCTTCCGACTTTGTCACTTCGTAGAGTACATTGTTGTAGACGACAGTCCTAAGACCACGGCAAATGGTACATATTGAGTGCAACAACGCTTCTTCCATAGTTATTGTTGATGTTGACGAATAAATGTCAGGTATGAGTATTCATGTACAATGTACATAAAAACCTATGAACAATCCGAGCATTTGCCGAAAAAACACTGGTAGTTAGAAAAGAGGACGAATGTATTGCTTCAACGTGAAGATGTCGATCGCCCTTGCTCCATGAGACGTGGGAACACGTTCTACTGACTGATGACAACACTTCAAATACTACTCAGAGACTCCAGTTTGTTGACACTTTTGTTCGGTGTACAGTGAATGGATAGTATGCTCTATAGACCGTATACGAATATCCATTGATGAGGAAGGGAATGGGCAGCGTTGGTCAACCTCGAACCGCCGTATCAAAAGTGAACTGGAAAACGCGCAGTTTCCATTGGTAACATACCACATTCCTATATGTCCACTGGTAGAATAGTCATTTAATCAAATGGGACTGAACCACTTACTACAGTAATTTCGCAGACAACTAGGTAATAACCAGGCGCGTAATCTTTTCTGAACAGTGCTCAGTCACCGGGTTGAAAATTCGTTGAATTCAGTGCACCAAAGATTGTACGGAGAGTTTGGCCGGTCAGTACTTATTTTGATCTAAAGTTGTTTGATTAAAGTTGCGTATGCTCAATTGTGAGTGTTTCATCAGTGGCATAGATTGTCACCTAATGTAAGGCAACACAGTTTACGCATGTTCTGGAAAGAGTGAATTGGTATCCTTAGATTACATTGAGTTCCGTCGGGAAACCTGTGGAGTATGACAGCACCAACACCATGCGCGGAAGCATCAGCAGCCACAACTATCTGTAGTTTGGGGTTGTGGTGAGTCAATAAGAGATTGGAGCTGAGCACCGACTTCAGTTGAGAAAATGAAGATTCACATTCGCTCGACCAATTCCATGGAACATCTTTCTCTAGCAGTTTGTTCAGCGGTGGCCTGATATTATGGAGGGATGGAAGAAATGCCGAATAATAACTAATTAGGCCCAGAAATGAACGAATGGAACTCACGTCTGTAGGGACCGTCATTCTTTGGATAGCTTGGATATTCTCCGGATCTGGGTGTCGACCATCAGCATCGAAGATAAATTCGAGGAACTTGACGGATTGTAGAAAGAAGTTGCATTTCTTCGGTCGAAGACGGAAGCCACTATGCTGGATACGTTGTAGTTCTTCTGTGGTTCGTTCGCGCAGTTACTCTGGAGTTACACCGATGATACGCACGTCTTCTAGATACACTGCCACACCTGGAATGCCAGCCAAAAGTGTGTCCATCAGCTGCTGGAAGATTGATGGAGCGGTCTTAATGCCAAAAGGAAGACGGTTATATTGAACTAAGCCGCGTTGAGTGTTAGTGTTGAGTAACTCACGTGATTCCGGAGCAACCCTCACTTGAAGGTAGACCTCTACGAGGTCCAGTTTAGCAAAAACATTTCCTCCATTTAAGGCTGTGAACAAATCATCCGGTGTCGGCATAGGGTAGTGGTGTGTGTGGAGCCCAGCGTTCAGGCCAGTTGAGAAATCAACTCCGCTTGGCTTCTTGACAACCACAATGGGGGCCACCCATGCCGAATAAGACACCGGTATCAAAAAACCTTCACGTTCGAGTCGTTGTAGTTCAGCATCAACGTCTGGCAAGGATGCGTACGGAACCGGTCGTTTCGGACGGAAGACTGGTGTAGAACCAGGATGCAGTTGTAAACTAGCTGGTGCTGCTGTGTAGTGTCCAAGACCGCGTTTGAAAAGCGATTCAAATTGTTTGCAATATTGCAAGACTGTTGATCGGACAAAGCGTGACTCATGTGGATACAGATTTTGTTGATGGGAGTGTCCGCCAACCCCAATCGATCAAACCAGTCGAGGCCAAGTAAGTTGAGTTTTGATGTTTTCCCGAAGCAGGATCCGTGAAACGTTTTACCGAGGAATGAAACGCAGCAATGCAGCTGACCCGTGAGTGAAACGTGACCACCACATGCATTGATGGCGATCTGTTGGGCCTCTTGTACCGGAGGTTGCCCGATCGTGTGCCAGAGTTTCTCCGGAATGATAGTTATGTCAGATGTAGTGTCTAACGGTAACCGGACTGGCTGACCATTGATATGAAGGGTTATGAACTTACGTTGGCTTGGGGCGTTGACTTGGAAGACTGTCATCAAGGTCTTTTTGTTGCCAACTGTTGTGGATCGTGACTTAGATCGCGACTTCGATCTGGAGCTTGAACCAGCAAGTGTACGTTGTTGATCTGAATGACAATATTCTTCTTTATGGCCGAATGAATTGCATTGCCGACATCTGTGTTGTTTGAATGGGCAGAACCTGACGAAGTGCCAGGCCCCACAGTGCCAACATGCTGCCGGAGGCTTCTTCCCAGTTTTCGGGCCAGATGGTGTATTGTGTGATGGGCCGTGGTTGCGTAATTTGACAGTAGGAGGATCTTGAACCGCATGAACTTCGGTACCACCTTGGCCCCCAGACTGGACCGGAGTGGTGTCATGCTTCAAGTTTGCCAGTCGTTGGTACTCTGCTGTCATGTCGTTCAATGTGAGATTGGGTTCCTGTTCCGAACAGTTCAGCAACCGGGTGCGTATATCAGCCAACCTTAGAGATTGGAGACTGCATATCAGCATCAGCGACCTGAATTGATCGTCCGTCAGGAACTTTAGCTTGAAACGTTCACATTCACGATTTACCAGTCCAACATGCGTCAGGAAATTATCAGAATCGTTCATTGCCAGCTTGAGACATCTGTAACGAATACTGAACAAAGAAGATTGATCACTGAACAGATGACTAAGCGATCTGATAGTATTCTTGAAATTGCGGTCTCGAGGTTTATCAGGCAAAATACTGTTGCAATACTTGTCTGATTAAGCTCCACAGAGCCTACGAAGTAGCTGTCTGACTTTCCATCCATCGTCGTGGCCAGCGAAATCAACTGTAAATAAATCCTCATAACGCCTGAACCAAGTGTCAAATGTAACATTTGAATCAGGATCGTAATGGAAGTCCGATATGCTGTTGCACAAGGCATCAATCGACGGTGCGTTCATAGGTTTAGGTTGTGCGGAATTTTCCTTGGACTTCGCAAGCACCTTTACCAGCTTAAGCTGCTGCCCCAATAACAATTCCAACTTAGATGAGTCCACAATAAACCAACAAACGTCGCCAAAAGTTCCCAGTATTTTTCTGTTTGAGGCTATAGCTGTCCATAGTTCCGTTGACTGGATACAGTTTTGCGAATCATCCACACTGGATGACGAACTAACGCGCGATTCACATTGGATAAGTCGGATTGTCTAACTTTAATGCTTCCTCTTCTATCACAAATGTACCCCTTATAATATTAAAAGATTTAATCTCGACTGGTTTCTCCACACAGGTAATAAACTGAGGTCATGAGGGATGCAGATTGTTCTTCATACATGTCATAAATTTTGCTGCTTAACTTGACCTATTAGGTAATTTTAGCTCAATCCGCACAATTGCAAATGATCCCGTCTTTTTAGAGAAATTTCTGTAAGTACTTTTAGACAAAACGTGTGGTAGGTTTTCCTCGAAAAACACCTCACTTGTTGGTTTAATCACAGTGAACTTACTGGCAATATACTCCTGCGAAAACCTTTCAATTTCGTCAGCACATTCTGTGTACAAGATAGTTTTACTCCCCTCTCACTTGGCTAACAGTTAGACGATGTAACTTTTTTGTTTCAGCCAAATCGCAGCACGTACCATTGTATCCCATTACACATTTATTCTGCATATGAAATGCATTTACATTCTCCTTCCGTTTTCCATTCAGTTTTAAAAAACAATTGTACCATGTCTGTACAGCAGTTTAGCAAACTTTCATCTAAATTCAACGGAAAAAGATGTAAACGTTCAACACTGTTATGGCTAATGGTCAATTGAGTTACCCCTTTCAACCAAACTCAGTGTGATATCAATTACACAAGTAAGATGTAATCTCAAGCAATGTACTGATTAGTGGACAAAAGTCTAAAAATGAATATTCATTGTAGAGAACCACTTTTTTCTGAGAAAATCAGTTGGTTTATGTCGTGAATTCTTCCTTTCCATGAACGCAGTAAAATGACTGTAATTTCCTCATGGTGAACTAGTATAAACAAATTGTAGACACTAATTATTTGTTGTGAACATATCTGACTTCACAGTCGTAAGACCAAAGTTCGACTACGGACTTTTAAATAACATTGATTCGCCAGTGAGTTAATTGCTTAATCACATGGTGCAGAATAGTACCCATGAATTCACCCGTCTATTTACAGAATGTTTCGCAATGATCGAATGTTTTCGGAGAAAACTATGTCTCAGTAATTTGTTCAATTTGCGATAACAACCTATCAGCCGCAACTAAAAACTTTGATGCCAATCAAAAATTACTTTATATACATCACACACAAAGATCACTGTTCACTGTCATTTCGTGCAGTCTTATTTCTCTTAGTATGCTTGACATTAACAGCGGTGCCGGTTCAAGTTTTATGGCTATGAACCCAATCAATGTGATCTGATTACATCTCCTACTGGTCTGAACAATTACAGCTCAGGACATCTAGATCTTTGACACGATTTTTGGCCACAGACTATTTGCAGAAGATGTACGTCACAACCTTCCGAATGGAATACAATCTTCTGCGCGTGTGTAATTTATAGACTGAAGTCAGAAAAACAATGTTATTTTAACTTGGGACATCCCCCATCAAAATAGATTAATTAGAAAAGGTTTTACAGCTCTCATCTTTGACCACCACAGTGCGCACGCGCAAATACGCGACCAGAAAAACGACCTCATTGTCAAGAATTCATCAACTCGACAGTAGTGCCATTTATCCCAATACCTCAGTATGCTTGCTTGTCCGATATGACAGATGTTCCTGATGGACTTAGTTCGGAAGCACCGACCGGACTGTCTAGCAGGCGCATACCGAAATAAACTAACCAGGCTCTCGTGATATTGGACAAAGTTGTTAAGGTATGGTTCCTCTGAGAAAAACAAGTCCGTTGGTAGTATGCGGTTTCCTAAATAAATGAACGACTTATCCAATATGTTGAACAGAGCTGAAACACCGTCTCTCATCCCGTGTAGTCAGGTTACTCATGACAACATCTATGAATGTACCTAGATCATTCTCTGCTCACTTTATCATTAAGATTAATGGCCACTTACATTTATCCACAGCCAAAACACCCTCATAAAAATTGATAACATCCCCGGTGACTTTCCAATCTTCACGGTGTGTCTACAGTCATTGCTAAAAGTCTACAATAAGTGAATCATTAGCCCCCTTAATTTACTTTCGTGTTTGAAAAAAATAATACGCCATACCTTCGGTAATCGAATCTGGACCAGGATCTCAACTTTTGCTGGGTGATTTCCTCCGAGAATTACAGACAGCATGTTTTTTATTTTCACGTTTTATTGTGTGTTCCACTCAATGTTAATCGGTGAGCTTCACGTCTGTCACACTTAGATAAATTTGGTCATCCTCCTCTACTGTCTTTCAGTGGTGATAAATCTTCTAAGCCCCTACGAACATTTCGGATATGACCCCGAATTCGGTTATCGATGCTGCTATACTAAGCTTTATTTAGATGTCCAATAGTGAAAAATCTTGACTTCGGTTGGAGGTGCACCAGCGATTGGAACAGCGCTTCAAGTGCATCATGCATTTTACAAGGTGGGCTCCGGAGTTCTGCAGGGATCACAGACAATTTGGATCTGGGTTCAGATGATCATCTGTTCCACCGTCATACGGAAATCAATAAGTAATTCATGCAATTGCCTGTCCAAGCCCACAGCGTGATTTCTTGGCTCAACCGATAAGGGGCTTGTCACTTTTGAGTAAGTTGTTCTTGCTGCCGGTTCAAACCAAGACGATGATTCTTTTCAGACCCATCCGACGTTGCACCTCTCGCCATGTCGACAGTTAATATACTTTCGTGTGATTAGTTGCTTGCCAGATACTACGACAAGCAAAGCAGGCGTTCGCCTGCATGACACCTCAGAACTGACGTTATGCAGAATTCTCACGTGTTGTATCTGCAGGGCTAACTTACTGTGACTTTACGAGTAAGCCCGTAATTATGTTTTGAATATTCTCTCAGACTCTTGGAAATTTTGAAATCAAACTAATACCGTTGGTTGTTAACACGTTGAAGCTTAGTGACCTCAGCTTATTTCATAAACAATTCAGGAAATTTAATAAAAAATGTAACGTAATTTTATAAAATGAAAGTCATCCATGGTTGACAGCAGATTTCGAACTCAGCTACAATTTTTAGTTGACCCCTTCAAAAATGCGATATTATACTTGAGTTTCACTGTTGTTAGAGCTCTTAATAGTGCATATCCTCGCCATGGTCTGACCTAGAACTCCGCACACGCTTTGATGAGGCAAACTTGTTGACCATTGCACCAATGACCTCACGCCAGGCGTGGCTGAACTATAACTTGCAAATGCTTATCTCAACTCGCTTCTAAGCAAAGCACAGATCGCACAGTTGCCTTCAGAAATGGAACGGTAACTTTTATATCAACCCCGCTTGGTAGTCTCAAGATTGGGACATCCTTCCAACTTGGAGTCACAAAAATCGGTAAGGTTTGTGGTCAGTATTTTGGTTAATATAAAGTTATGGGGAATTTTCCTAGTTGGTATTTTCTCCGAAAATCGTCACCTTGTTCAGTTCCAGAGCGAACTGGTCCACATTTCTTCCACGCCTATGTATACTCATTGCGTTCAATATATTGATTATTTTCAAGACCCTGGCTGCCAGTGACTGAATCGTAAGCCACGCACACATAATCCAGGGTCACCACTCCGAAAACTTTTTGTGTTACTGACTTCCATCTTACTATATGCTTTCAGTTAGAGTCGGCAATGATATTGTAGTTCAGGATGCCTTTACTGATTAGGTAAACAGGTTTTCACTTAGGTGATTTCCATTCAGCTTCCTTAAGTTTCAGAGAGTGACTTTTCTCACTCACAGAATAAGTAAGAACAAATTAATTACTTGCTACTCACCTACGCACGCCAAGACGCCCCACATAGAACTATTTTGGTACTGGTTTTTTCATCAGCATGGTTCTTCTAAAACAACGACATGCTCCCCTGTACGTGGTATTTACCTTCATCTTCTGGTCACGAAAGAACGTGTCTCCAAAGTATAGCATGAGACATTTTGATTGTCGTGCTTCCGTCATTAATTTCACCGAGAACTTGGCGCTTGTGACGGTCTCTGATCTCACGAGCTGTTTTTTGGTGTATTTAACTCGGTTAGTCCATCCCAGCGGAATCTCTAAACGTGTTGTAGCCCAAGGAAACCTTACAAATGCCCCTCTGATTGCTTCCACAAGAGGCAAGCATTTATCCGTTCACTTTTATTTAGGAAATCAATCGATGGCGATGGGTCCGCCTGTAGAATAAATGCAGAATCACAAACGACTTTTACACTTCGTCTTGGCACATCATTCAGCAAATCCATTCACTCTGATTTTTATACACGTAATTACTACCTATTTTTCATCTTAACATTTACTCATTGTGAGAAACTAAGTTTCAGTGAAACACCTGAGTGAGTTTCTTGGGCGATCACATATGCAGCACGTCCGCTCCGAGTCGTGGCTCAAACAGGGCGAACCGTCTGTCATTGAGTTCGAGTTGCAAGCTGCCTTACTGACTCTTCGACCGATTTGGTGTTGAATCATCGAAGTAGTCAACTTGACAGAGTTGGAGTGCTAGTTAGGTCCGATGTTGGTGGCAAGTGACTTCATTTGGCATAATAAGCCAATGCATGACCGCTATGCTGTGTGAAGTAAGGTGTATGCCAGGACAAGTGGACCGACCGATTTGAATGTGTCCGTGCACGGGAGGGACATCCACCCAATTAGCCTAGGATTTAAATTAACCAGCCGGGCCATTCTTTAAACGTGATAATGTTTGATGCAGAAACGACGACTGAATAAACAATAGAGAAAAAAGGGAAGAAAATGTATTTCAAAATCGTTCATCTATCTGTCAGAAACTGCTGTAAATCGCTTAAGAGACAGACAGCTGCGTTATTGTGCATTTGTGCCAAAATGAACCTGATTAACTACTGAAGGTCGTTTATTAATTCAGTGTGCTCCACGGACAATATAAGGGCCACTACTGTGAAAATAACGGATAACTTCTAATAGCAAACACCGTGATATTCTGGGTAATTTTTAACCCATATTGAAGATCAGTTTTCACTTAATGTGGTTCACAATTTTTCGTACTTCACAAATGTTCCAAGTGTTAATGCTGACTGGAAATTCTTACGAAGCGGGCTGCTTCCTTTGCGGTTCGATTCTATGTTCACTTTTCATGTCCTCCACATGCTTTCTTCTCTACAAACACTCCGGATGTGGTCCCTTGACTGGCATGCTTACATCTGGTTCACCATATTCCGGATGCCTGTTGTTTACAGGTTAAGTTGGTGCTGTTGGTGTCTTTAGATCTACTTCGCTGTTTGTTTGTCATCTACAGGTTGTTCACTGCACCAATTGTTAGCTCTGTCACACTTTAGGACATACACTTTTCTGAAAACATGATAGTTTGGTATCTGTGTTTATATGCCTCTTCAAGTTAGATCAGTCTTCTCGACTTCACGACGAGTGAACCGAACTTCAGTCTGATCCATCTTAATCGCTGCAATCGATTCGATACTAGGCCATTGATTGGCTTAGAAAAAAAGTCCAGTCGAACAATTGGATGCCCGTTGAGAGAAGCCGTTCACATGAGACAGGTGAAACACTGTCAAAACTTTGGCTGTTTTGTCCACCCACCAAAACGGTATACACTGAGACAATTGTGCATTTTGTACTTATGCCCTCGGCTACAAGTTCAACCAAATGAACTGAATAATATCCGAATTTACAGTATAAGTCAAGTGTTCTGAACAGCAACCTTTTGCAGTTGCCTAGTAATATCGATGTCACTTGTGTCTTCCACATACGACTCACCCTCTTCAGCTTGGATTCTACTATAAGAACTATCGTAGTAGCAATCTGGTCTCTTTGGCATGAAAGGCTAAGAACTAACTTTTCCCCAAACGTAGTTTACATTCTAACAATGTCCTACCGTTCTGGCAGTCAACAATTTGCTAGATTTCATATGTTACTTTTAGTAATAAATATCATAAGGGCCATTCGTAAATAGCATATTTTTATGGCAATTTTATTTGGAAAAAATATGCCTGTTACTACAACAAGGGTTATATATTTCGAAACACTATGGCGACTAGGAAAGCCATGGCCCCAAAATAGCCAGTCATTTCATGTCTATGTCTTTATTTTGATGGCTTCAGCTGTGTTTGTAACAAAATTGCCGACCAACAGTCGACTATTGTGGACATACGATTTCAGCCTAACGTATAATTAGCACATGTCTAGTTGCACTACAACGAAGAAATCACAAGCTACTGTTGAATAAAAGCACACAAATTAACGACTTAATCGAACAATTTTCCGCAAATCTGAAATCAAAATGTGTATGTTCGAGGCCAAAGTGAGTGTGCATCCGTTTGTAACGAATAATATTAGAACTGGTACGGAGACGATAGGCAGTATACTTTTTGCTGTATATTCATTCACATCTTGAGTTTCACGAAAGATATTATGACGAACATCACTGTTTTCATACATACGCTGTCCATAGATTACAACAGTTTTCTAGACAACAAAATCGTTGAGGTTATTCTGCATCCGTGGTTTACTAACTCGTTAGTACATTGTAAAATTCACGTCTGTAATGTTTTACAGTCACAGATGTCGCTAGGCTTGTGATGAGCAATGAGAGACAGATTGTAGGAAGCACAAACTGTAAAATTTATGAAGGCCGACAACCATCCACTTTTGAAATACGTCGCATGAACCAGAGATAACAATGTTATCAGATGCTCTAATTGATGCACAAGTCCTTAAGCAGTGCGTGTGATTGATATGGGTTTTAATCGTGCTGATCTCATTTTTGATAAGCTCTTAAAATCTGTGTTAAATATACGAAGATTCTTTTGATATCCTGTTCAGTTGCATAACTGGAGCACCGTAAAACAGCATGTGAATCAGTCTAGTTTTAGAAGACTACCTAGGCAATGCGTACCAATCGACAATGCACAGAGGCAAACACACTTCAAGAGTGAAACAGTATACTTAATCGAGCCAGTTCGGCATGCGAGATCTGCGCAGAAAATGGTGCACTGTTCCTGGAAAGCGTCGTGTAAATACATATCTGCGTTTTGCCAATTGTAACCCGCATGAGATGTTTCACAGTTTTGTGGATTTTCTACCTAGTCCTGTATTTTGTTTAAATGCAAACCAAGCGAGATATGATACTGAGTTTATGGCAGCCTTAAAAGAGCAAACGTAGGCTGCTATGACAGACCGCAAAGACCCAGTGTTTTCGAGCATTCCGAACGTCAATGCGCGATTGCTATTGATTGGCACTTCACATTGGCGTAAGCTTTACGGGCCAGTTTGTTGACGCGCTTTCCGAATGGCCCATTCCTGTCCCGTTACTAATTTTACGAAGCTAGCTGAACTACACACAGTGAGACAGGAGCAGTCTTATCAAAGCCGAGACCGGTTGCACTTCACCCGCACACTCGGGATAAACGCCAGACATGGTAGACCTGTTGCAGTTAATAAGACTTCTGGTATTCATATGTTCGCCGAGCTTGGCCAGTGTCAATTATGTGAGAGCCAACCGCAGTAAAAGTGGGTCTGTCGAACCGGTGTGAAGCCATTTTGAGAGATGATCACTATTCTTGTGTGACAGCCGCCTTGTAGTTCTTTCAGCATAACCTGCTTGATAACAGCTGTTGGGAAGCTGGACACAGAAGGAAGAACAGAACTTGGCCGAACTCTCTTCAATTCGTAACACCAAATGGCGAACGATGCAACAAGTTCCGCTTCAAAGTAGACACCATCGGTCGTTTTGCGAGCTGCTGTAGCGGATAGCAATGGACCAACTGAGTGCACGTTGTGAATTGTAACATTCCACTTGTGTAAGCTTCATTTATCAAATTTCTTGGGTGTTCTTCGACAGACTACTGTGCAAATCCCAACCGCTTTTTGCCTATCCGGCAAAGTGTTCACGCAGGTGAGGGCAAGGAAAGGGTCGCCTACTAGGAACAAATTAATATGCTTCTCATATGAACTTACTGAGTTCCGGAGAAAAACATTTCATCATATTTCAAAAAAAGCAAACAAAACACTTCTTGTTTTTCACATCGACAAGCAGCAATTTTGAATTTGTCTTCACAATGGCAACAAAATATGCTTCATTTTAAAACGCTGCAAACTATGTTTTTTATCACTATACATTATTGATCCCCGGACCCTTCTTTAAATTCTTCTAATGTTTTCAATAAATTGGCTAGCAGCAGGTTCACAGCCAACCGTATGTTAAACAGCAGCTTCGTTTTGCTTGAAAACCTTTCTGTTTTCTTTACTGTTTCAGTGTTCAACGCAGTGTCCATTCTACTAGTTTGATTAACATTGTAAACTTTAGCCAGAGAGAATCCCCACAGGAAGAGATCTAGCGACTCCGTATTTTAACCTGTTTATAAACAGAGTGGCCTCAATTGCGCTAGCACCGTTGAGCTAAACGTATCATCTACAGCTGCCATGTTAGGTTATACAAGAATTAATCAGTTGCCTGTTTGTCAAGGCGTAGTTACACTCTCGGCGTCAAGCCATGCATCATACAAACACACGTGTAAAAAATCGCACCATCCGAGAGAATGAAGAGCTGCCTCTTTTTAAAATATATTGCACAGCAAGGTTTTGAACACACTTTATCTATAAGCAATATTTTGAACCTCAGTTTAATAGAGCTGCTCACAACAGCAGTGTGAAATATGTGGTGTGAAATGTTTATACGTAGGCAATTAGACTGTTTTTGTGTGTCACTCTTGAAAAGCAACCAAAAAAGGTTCTCACAAACCATCTGACTCAATCCGGTAGACAGTTTAGATTCCGCTTTGTCGCACATCTATGTGGTGGCCGGTTTCCGGTTCTGAGATAAGTTGGCGTACCCTAGATCGGACATTTCTGTGCAGTTTCGGTCTCTAAATGTTGCTTACGAAATAGGACATTTTTAATTGCCAGGGCTTTCCACCCAACTTCCGTTTCATAACTGGCTGATAAATGTAAAACTCTTCACTGTTAAATCCTCCTTTCCAACGAATAGAACAACACAGTCCCTTGTTTTTGTCTCTGTCATCTTTGGTGTACGATGGCGATTGTACAATTTTCTAAGAGATACTGTGGGAAAGTGTAGTATTAAACATTTACCTTCTGTGTTGTAATGGAGTGTGGCTGTGGTCTTATATTCACACTAGCTTCCAGCTGCCAATCTGGCAAATAGTGGCTCATTCCAGCTGCAAACAGAATGCGTAAAACTATCACATTTATTCCTCGATATCAACAAGAGAAATGTTTTTACAATGGGTCGGTTAGCTCAACGGGCACTCATACCGGACGTCTGTCGGTTCACACATGTGTTCTTTTGATAGAAAGTTATATTTTGCAAGTCAGCTTTTAACTAGATAAGAAATTTTCCTATCACAGCATGCCTAGTGGCTTACGCCGTTTACAGTACATGAATATGTTTACAAGGTTCCACGTTATAGCTTTGTCGTCATAGAAATTCGATAAGTTTTTATGAGCCGAAACGAAACTTCCAGATAAAAGGCTTATTTAGTGAGTGATTGTGTTATGATAGTGTATTGATGCAAGTGTTACTTCTAATCAGAAGGTAGACAACGCCAACAAAAATGCTTATGTGATATACAAATGATACTCTACCGAAAATGTGAATACAGCAAAATATTTGGACTCATCAAAACCCTAATAACGCGGTAGAAGTGACTTGGACAAGTGCCAATCATCAGCTGAGACAATGGGAGTTTGTGGGATATGAAGGACGGATGGGGTGACACGAAAATAGTTGGTGACCTACAGGTCACGAACTAATTTCTTCTGCCGGATGAAGTTGCACAACTCCTGGAGTCGAAACTCTTCATCGTAGGGCTGTGTATTATTTAGCTGATATATCGTTTGTTTTGTTCAGCAGTTGTGCAACAGTGACCTTGAGCCAAACAATGAAATATACACTGTGCACCAACACTAACATCGTTGGGTGTTGACTGTCGGGCGGTGCTTGTCAGGCGATCTGCCGGCCTTTGATTGTATAAACAACGCTGATTTTATGTTTCACTTTAGCCTTCTAAATGTAGGTCAAGTAGTTATCAATGAGGGGACACCTTACACACTAGACACATGTACCTAATTACACAACAGATTCAACAAGTTACTGAAGTAACGTGTACGGAGGAATGCATTGGAGGTGTGGTGATGTGTGTATCGTGACTTGCCTGTGGCCGAACAGCGACATGTCAATTTAGAACAAGGTCATTAAAACCTTTACAGGTATCATGCGAATAGTTTAGTAAAACAATGTAGCATTCGACATAAACTAGTCTGTAACATATAATGAAAGGAACAAGTCAGTAATTCTTCTCGATTTATTGGCGTTCCATAACCCTTCAAGTTTATTGTGATGTATTACAAACCTGTCCTCATTTGTGAGTGTATCGGACACTAAGTGATCATTATCTATCTACAGACCAACGAGAATATAGCCGACCTCGTTAAACACAATCAGTCCTGTTATACCCAACACTGATATTAGTTACAGATTGGAAGAGTCCAAAATTGCTCTTTCGATCGATGATCACATGAATTTTCTCTTCGCTATCTCAAACTATTTGCTGTCCGAAGCAGAGATAAACGTTGAGTCTGGTCAGTCCACTTGCTAAAGATATTATCGAACATGTTACTCTCTGAAAATGCAACATGTACAAATTACTGTGTCAAAATCACAGCGGCGTCAATGTGAATGTTGATGTTATCTAACAGCTTTGAGGAATGCTTGTCACAGTTAACCGAGGAGTTATTAGTTAACACATACGCCTATCCTTGTGTAGTCACTGAGTACGTGTTTAGCTTACTGCTGCCCAAATAAGCTGGTTGACTTGCCAACCAGACACGCTTCTCGTAACCGATATATAGGAGATAAGACCTGGTGAACGATGGATATGCACAATTACTGATTGTCGATGGTATAAATAACACGGTAACTAATCTGACAGGTTTCAACCATTCTTTCAGCTCGCATACCGGATATCAAGAAATCGCTTCCTCAGGCTACTGCTGACTATTACTAGTGCGTAACAGTGACCTCAGCGCTCAAAAGAATGTCATGTCGACTCTTAACCTCCCTTGGGCCTATCATCAGTCAAACTCACATTTTGGAACGTTAATCATTTTATCATCAGCAAACATGCATGAACGAGTCACCCAGTTATTCCGAGAATAATTGTGCAAGTATGGAAAGCGTTTCATTTTCACGTCGTGAAATCATAATGAGATTTTTAGTCTTATAAGCTAATAGGTTCATAGGTTGTCTTAGGAAGGATAAAGATCTTTCCTTGTGCCTTCTCTTCTCCAGGCTACGCAATAGAAAATCGTGATGGACAGTTTGTAGGTGAATGTAAGTGAATGAAACCAAACGGAAGATACATTCAGTGAAGCTACTAATTGTAGTCATTTCAGCAATGAACTTTAAGCGAGCATTCCGTCACGCATTCACGCAAATGACCTGTGGGACTATGCTAGTCGTTCGGTTAAAAAAACTTGTAGTGTCAGTTTTCTCGTGCGTATGTGTAGATCGAGTAATATTGTAAAACTGTCAATCAATTCAAGCATGAGCACAGAGTTTGGCGACACGCTGTAATGTGAACGGGCATTAGCTTTTAAGCAGTTTTGTTCACAAATTGACCCGCCCGTTCCATTACTCCGTCTTAGCGAGTGACCTCTTAAACGTTCATCCTTACTTAGTGAGAGGAGATTTGTCAATCGGTGACTCGAAGTGCGCCGTATTCTGTAGGTAAAACTTAATTTTCCCTAGGATGTCTGTAATTCGATGAGAATTTACCAAATTCTGTCGGTCTTTCTGAGCAATGGGTTATCTTGGTCCCCATAATTCTTCTAGTCGCCCATCTCTAAACGTTTTCAACGCGTACCCCACCTTTCTCAGAATAAGGACGATAGGCCTGTATGTTCGTTCCCAGGTGTGGGCAAATAAAAGAGGCCGAAATAATGGGAAACTCCTAGGAGTGGAATGTTCCAAAAACTCCCCCCAGACAGCTCAGGGTTGTTTGTCTATTTTTAGCCATGTCAGCACAATTTGCAGACATTCAAGCTGTCTGGCACCGTGGTCACCATGACTCTGTTACATGTTGACACTAGCAAGTTGGTGTCACCAAGGTGATAGTCAGAACACTCTTGATGTGGAACATGCAAGAGTTTACCATGCTGACAGTGAACAGTCAGTTATTTTTTGTGGGCCAGTAATCTAGACAGTTCAAATCATCTTGTAAGGTCGCCACATTTCCCGGGTAATCTGAAACTTTCCAGAGCATTTTTTCTTCGGAATAGAGCAAAATCAGCGAGTTGACCATCTTGGATTGTCCGAGAACGAAGAGAACAAATAACATGGTCCTGAGGTTGATCGTTGCGGAACGCTGCTACTGGCTAGGAACCAATCTGACAGCTGTCTGTTCATCTTGAAGTTGAACCTACGCCCAGACAAATAATCATCTAGCCAGTTTGGTAGGCGCTCATCAATGCCATAACTATTCAGTTTCCACAACAAAATAGGATGAATAACCTTAGCAAATTCTTTGGAAAAGTCGAATTATTTACGTTAGTGACCACTCAGTCTTCGTCTGAAAAACGTCAGCAATTAGAAGATTAATGACGTATGAGTGTACCTTACGAAAGCCACGTTTCTCTTTGGTGTTTAGTCAGATGTCTTCAACCACAGCCTGGGAAGATTCACCCAATAATTTCTCCGTTACTTTCGATACCACTGAAAGTATCGTTATTAGTCAACAGTTTTCTGGGTCGTCTCTGCACCACCTATAAAAATGGATGTGATTGTGAACTGTTTTCATGCTTTCGATGAGCGGTAATTTGAAAAGGAACTACTGGAAATTGCTGTAAATGGTCTTTTTAATTTCGTGGCGCAGTCCTCCAAGATAATAGGGGATAACAATCCTGTACCTGGTGATATGTGGGTTAGCAGGTTCCCTAACTTAAGCGTGTTTTATGGAATTGAAATTTGAAGCAATTTAGTCAAGCTGCCGCTCATGCGCTCGAAATCGGTTCGTGATTTGCAGTCAGGCACAATTACTTACTGTCCACCTGGAGTGTTGGCCGCTTCTTCATTCTTATTGATAAATCCACCAGGAGTTTACGGTTGTGAAATGCCAACTTTATTCCTTTTCAGTGCGGTGGCTTCGCTGCAGAATAGCTTAGGATTCACCTTCAGCTTTTCACTAAGTACGTGTTGATTGCAGAATCGATCCTTTGTGATAACAGCCGTCGTGAGATTGCGCTGCACGACATACTCAACAAATGCAAGCTCGGTTTGTTTTACCCGCCTCAGGCTGAAAGCTTCAGCGTAATCAAACGCTTAGTACTACTCCGTAGGTGTCGAAGCTTCTTGCTAGGCGGAGGATACCTCACTGGAACATGGTTTTTAATGCCTTCGAAGATTTATTCTAATGTGAGCTATCAGTGGCTATCTGGACTGACTATGATGATGGAGTCACGCTATTCAACCTTATTAAATTGTTTTCATCCCTGTGAACTTTATCGTACGAGAGTCTTTTGGAGGAATATATTTAGTTCCGTGCAACTAGCGGAATTCAGTTATTTAATCACCACGATCAAGTGGGTATGTGACATTTAGATTGTTTACAATATTAACTTCATTGGTAAGAATGTAGTTAAGACAAGACGGCGCCTGGCCCACGCTTTCCTTCGTATGGTTCTGATATGTCGAAACAGTCCAGCTTCTGTAACTGTATCAAAGAAATCCGCAGGCCAAGAAAGCGTTGCCGTAATTACCAAATGGTTCCTGGAGTCTAGCTACGGGTTACTGAAATGTCTCGTTATCAAAATTTGTATGTCACAGTAAATAAACGGGTGAAGTTTCGAGTGGTACTGACTACTTGCCAAATCGATTACAGGAAATCCAGCAGCATCCTGCTGCGAATAATTGAGGTGTTTAGGTAGGTTTCTAAATAAAATTTACAACAACACATTTAACGATTTTTCTATCATTGTGACGATAAACAACCTGCCATCACGCACTTCCTTAAACTATTTCTCTGTGATACCTATTATAAGTGAATTTTGCCCGGAACAGAGGTCACGACGATTGTCCAATTTATTAAAGTGTATTCACGGTTGTGCAAAAGCAATACCAGGAGGCAGTTTTGCTGCCCACAGTATGCCTATCGGCTGGATCTACTCGATGAAATTAATCGAGTGAAAAGAGCTGAGTCAGTGTTTCTTAGTGTACCTTGAGGCCTCCACCTCTCTTAGGCTGTCGATAAGTTGGGGTTTTTCTTAATCCCCGGAATGAAGTTGGCATCTACGTGAGAGTCACTTCAGTTAATAATAGGAGCCGTGGCACTGGGTTTCTTAGAAGTACATAGTTGTTTCCATTTTGATCTGGTGTTTCTTGATCTGTCGGAGTGGTACCTGATCCCAATAGACAACTGTATGCGGGCTTCGGGTTGAGCTGCATGCGTCTGTTTCGTCATTTTTTCTGGTAATGAGGTGATTTTCAGATGTCGAGGAGCATTTATCAAAACTAATTACGTGGCTTCGGGCACACAATTTGAGCCGATGGCTGTCATATTAGACAGAACAATGTGCAACGATAGGAATGGTTACTAGTCCACGACTCGCACCGTTTGGGTGACGGCATTGTCGATTTTAGCAGCTGGCACGTCGTGTTTAATAATGCTGCCACATCTACGTTCATCAATTGCTCGGGCCTCGAGCAGTAAATAAAGCCGTGTGTATTCGCCTTGATCAGCGCATGTCCTAATTGTGTTCTCACTCATTTTGGAGCTAGATTGCATTAGCGTTATCAGCCTTATGAAAAGCAACCAGCAGTGGATTGGGCTTGAGAGCTTCTTTAAGGCCAGAACTGTTTCATAGTCTCTGAATTCGCTCTTGGGAGATCACGGAAACCCATCTGTTTAAATAATCCTAAGAACACCCTTCTGTCGTGTTCTAGCCAGTCTGCTGACATCACAGAACTACTGTGAGGCAGACTGAACATAAATATAGACTAACGCAATTATGAGCAAGTTTATTGTTATCGTCCAGGGTTTGCTGGTAACCATGTTTACGGTGTTTGCTGCACAATGTCCGTCAAAGAGACTGGGTTGGATTTCTCTTCGGAGGTCACGGCAAACTGTACAGTTTGAGCACACACATCTTAGATTTTCTGTTGGGTTCTCTTCTAAGGTCTTCAGGACCAAAGGTGATACCAGTCCACATGCTGAGTGAGCTTGAAACTTCCATAGAAAACAGGTTAGAATCCTACTGTTTATGCGCGGCCTCTTTCCCACAAAAAAATTAGCTCCCTTTTGAGCATGCTACATTGTGGTGTTAGCGTCTGCTTACCCTTAAAATCCACTGACCCCCAATATTTTTGTTCAGATTGTTGCCAACGCAACCGGATATCAGTGGCTTAACCAAATGATTTCTCGGCATATGGTGAGTGGCCTACAAACCATGTCTTAGAGGCAGATTGGTTAGAATTGGCCAAATGTGCAACAGTCATCTTTTGAACAGTTAACCACACAAACAATAACCAGTAGTTGCTGATATCCGTCGTTAACCGTGTCGTATTTCTCACACATGGCAGCCTGCCCGACTGGTTAAATAACCCACTTATTTGAGCAGCAATAGATTCAACACGTAGTCTGTGAACACATAGAGTTAGACATATGTGTTTTCTTTCCTTCAACCGTTCCCGCGTGGAAATGCTGCTTCTGTATTTGCCCCCGAAATTCGCATCAACGGAGACTTTATCACAACTGCGCAGATTTCTGCTACTTGGGTAACGGTTTGCGGCAGATTTGTCTAGGAAGTGCTAGTCACGCAGTCGTGTGGCGAAGGTTAGTTTTGCCTCTGGATGTTTTGAAAGAAGTGTCTGGAGAACCACAGTCTGGAGACAGCCACTGAGCGCTGTGTCCACCGCCCAGTGGTGCTGTCTATACTGATGTACAACACTAAAACTGAGACACTCCGTCAACGAAATGTGCGCCGGCTAAGCTATTTCCATTTGTAATGTATGAGAGGCATCTTGTGCATTCGGTGGTCAGACGTGGTTCCGAAGATACAGGTACTGAGGCAGGTGGACATAGACGGGAGAGAAGCCATGCTGATGCTCAGACAAATTCGTTGACCAAGTCATGCCCGATGAACGAATGACGACAGTATTCCAAAACAGTTCCTATGTGAGCGGGTGAGATCAATTAAGCGAACTCCTGGTTTTCAAAACTTCCCTACCAATCTGCTACTCAGATAAGTCTTTCGCGTTATAACATTGATTATATATGTTGAGACAACTTGATTTTTATCCGTATAGGCGTGTGCAAATCCAGTGAACAATTTCTGTACCACTCAGTAAGGAGCCACAGGGTACACACGGAAACCATTGGTGTCATAAGTGGTAGTGACAGGAGTGTACGGCGATTCGATAAGCTCAACCTTGAATTTACTGGCCGCCTCGGCTTGGAAGGTCACCGATGCAGCCACAGCACAACACTGACGAAGAGACAAGCACGTCAGGCTCAAGTAGGTTTAGTCCGTTATATCTGTTTTTCTTATCCGCATCGACCAACGACCACATTCGTTTAGCAACTCATCCATTCTTCTTTTAAGAAACTTGGATATCTTTGGACTTTCAACCTTCCTACTCTATAGCTTTGTTGATATAATGTGTAATGAATGCAGCGCTTGTCTACTTTCGGCCCAGTCTTAAATTTTCTTTTTTCCTCCCAATCCCCACCAGATTGCATTGACATGCGTCACGTTTCCAACACTTTTCTCCACAATTCTGATCTTACCACTGCAGTCTCAACGTGGTTAGTTCTCGAGAGATAGGAGTTTCGGTTTCGTGCTACCGAATCAATTGATTAACCAGCATTGGCCTATTTGGGACACAGCTCTCACTTGCATACCGCTTGGTCTTTTTCTGGATGTACACTGGATACGCGGTGTGTGAGTGGGGCCACAAGTGATGTAATGCAGGCCACTTGTGGTGATGGTTATGTGCAGGCGTCGTTTGGCTCCTGTCAATCTGACAGGCCATACGGAAATGGATACCACCAATCATATAGTCGCGTCGGTCTTTGAATAGGTAGCAACCAAGCAGTGTCCACTGAAGATAAAGTAACATTAGTTCTGTGATTGTAAAAGGTGGTTAGTCAAATTCTTCAGCGGATACAGCTAGTGGGATGTAGAACTGTACTAAATTGTCTCACTGAGTAATGTTGGTTGAAGATTTCACAATCACAAGTTATAAACATGAAATTGAATCAGCAAACTTTCCTCAAACAGTAAGACTTGCAGTTCAACTACATTCATCGTCATTGTACTAGATGTGCAAGAATACTGACTGTGACCGTCTGCCAACGTTTTCGTTTGGTCCATGACTACTACCACTATAGTGAGACTCAAACACATTTAACTGAATTAAGATACTAGTGTGTAGAAAGCTGACAATCTGTCCCTCCGACATGCGGCGTGTAATGAGTTTGGACTAGAGTGTTTTCCTGACTAGAGAAAGTGCACTCAAACAGTGTTCCGCCACATGCTATCAGAGAATAAAAATAAGCCTGCATGCAGCTTTCGAAGCATTTTATCGAGTGCGGTTGCAATTGTAGCTCCTCAGCAGTCGAATATGAAGGGTAGCAGTCGATCGCCGCAGGCAGGAAAAACGTGGAGGTGTAAGTTTGATGGTTTTACACTGTTGAACAAATAGTTCAGAAAACACAAAAATACCGGCATTGCGCTGGAGACGAAACCAGGCAGATTTTGACGAATGTAACTTTTACTGATGAGTAATCGGGGATATGGTTGTATTCAAGTTGACCATCACTAACATTTGATAGCAGCCTCCGCATTCAGATAGACTTTCCAGCCAGCCTCTTTCGAAAAGAACCACTAGACTCGAGTTTCGTTCTCATTAGAGCTCGTCAGTAGTGCATATCCTTGCCACTGTCAGGATTTGAAGAAGAATGTAATTTTTGTTGATGAAGAAAGTGGAAGCGATCTGGGTACAGTGATCTCTAGATTCGAAGAATACTGTCTCGGATAGACAAACTAAACTCTCGAACGTTTCCGTTTATTTCAATGGAACCGTCGTCAAGGTGAATCTATCGATCAGTGTGTGGGTGCACTGAAAGAGCTGTAAAATGCATTCGTGATTTGTACTGATGTTTTTAGCGTAACCACTGATTGCTCGCCTTGGAAACATGTCCACAGATTAATAGTAGCTTATGAAAAGCATACGAAACCTTCGATTGGTGGCAACATTATCTGCATGAGATGTGGTTATCTTTAAACATAACAGCATTTAGTCTATGAGCTTTGTATCGTGATAACGTTTGGTTGGGTCCACTTGGTTGCCCGGAAACTCATTGTTCTTGTCTGCCTTGCTGTACATGTCTTAATGGTCGTAAGTATTTCATGGTAAATCTGCGCTGGATAATCAATCAAAAATCACAGCATACTTCCACAACTAGCTGTCTAAAATTGAAAATTCAATAACTTGTGCACAATACGGCTCCAATAACGCCGCTCGGTTCATAAATATCCCCAGTCACCCCTGGAAACTTGGCTTACAGATAGTTTGTACAAACTTTCGCTGGAATGCAACTAACCAGTTAAAGTGCAACCCATAAATATCTTACTTTGATATACTGGAAAGTTGATGTAAAAAAATCTTCAACAAAATTTCACATATGAACCTCAATTTTACCAAAAAACACTAAAACTGGCACCAAAATGCACTAGTCGTCTGTCTTTTGACGTGGTTAGCAAGCAGTTTGATCTCTGTGGGACGCTTGTTAGATGATTAACTTTGATTGCAACATGCTGTTAACAAGGTTATTTGCATATCAATGACACACTGCTCCGTGCGCAACCGACTGACAGACTCCCGTTGTCTCATGGTATAATTTAATGATCAACTTAGTGGACAACTTTTGAAAAACGATGGTGCTGCTTCGTATAATCTCGTCAGGTGTAACGAACAACAGAACAGTTAAACCGTGAGGACACAAAACCACAGTAGAGCTTGAATACCTGACTGTGTGAACAACTCAGTCTGCTGCTGACTAAAACCATCGTACAGAGTGTCAAAGTGACTAGTTCCAATATGGGTGACTTGTTTACGGTGTTTGGGAATCAGGGTCCTAATTGGGATCGGGGTTTATTTAGAGGATCATACTCGCGATTACGTTTTTTTCAGCTTATCCTGACGCTCAGATAACTTCCTTGATTGAATGCTGAAAATGTAAGGAAAATGTGGGAATAAGTACAACAGAAAAGCGAAGAAACGGGTACATGAGAATTCTCAACAAACCGTTAACAGAGCCACCTTTGTGTGCTGAAAAATTGGAAATAATGAAATTTTGTTGAAAGGGGGTATAGAAAAATTTCTTGGATCAATTATAATGGCACCAAAAGCCACATGTGAGTTTTAGGGGTGTATGGTAAGAATTCACCAAATCATTAACCAGGTGTTAACTTTTTCGTAACGGCTTGAGTTACAAACTTGCAAATACATAGAGAGTGCTACTTGATCAAACGTCATATTCAGCGATACAAGTTAGTTTGGATGGATCGGCTACTCAAAAATTATTTGGGAAGAATACACACTTGAACAAAAATATAATCTATGCAGCAAGGTGGCTTTTGGCTACGAATGGAAATTCAACGAAATGAATTATTTCAAACTGAACACCATCCACACCTTATCACATTTTCTGTGTTTAGTAAGTTTGAACCAACGTGTGCAAACCTACAAGTCCCACTGAATTCCGGTCCCAAATAACTCACTGTTGTAATTACATGTTGAGGACCATTGTAGTATTGTTTGGGTTACACGTCTGTGCTGGGGTATACCAGGCTGTGGCCGCAAAATTAACTGCAGATTAGACCAGAGTACGTGAATGACAAAGGTTGTAATCTTATTTGCAAGCAGCATAGAAGAACAGGATTAGCAGATAAATGTATTTGTAGTGCGTATCACAAATTGGTGTGCTGCAGTGAAACTTTCAAATCGAAAAGATAGGCCACGAGATTTGAGCTTGATTTCATGTAATACACCAAAACAGACAGGCCTGACTCTGGCCACTGAAATTCTGCTTGGTATAACCTTTCTAGAGAACCCAACTAATCCGGGGTTGATAATCGGCTGTTTCCTACAATATTCTTGTGTCATACAGGACTTCGTATATAAAGCACACTATTCATGTGCGGCCCAATCGAATGAACCAAGGATACAAACCCACCCTGTGCAAGAATATAATACTTAAATGCTTATCAACATATCTATTGTTGATCAGAAGTGATTTGTAAACCGATACATACCTGCAAACTCGATTATTAGACAAAATGTGGCAAGGCTACTCAAACGAATAAAGGAAGACATTGACTGCACTCTGGGTTTTCAAAAGATCACACAACCATTTGCTGAGGTCATATGTAAAGGGGTTGTATAAAACTGTGCTCCAAATACAGGATTATACAAACCGGTTGCTGAACGATTTACACTAGTGATAAAGCATGAAGGTCCCGATGACCCATCCTCGCAAAAAAAATTGCCAAATCCTTTCAAGGGTGATTCCGTAAACTGGTAATCCTTCACGATATTTCATTTTTTCCAGGTGTCGATAGCCGTTTTATGTATCATGGATGATGTGTTACGAATGACTGTAATAAACTGCTAACGTACGGTCATGTCGACGTTGACTGCAGGACAGTCACTTATTTTTAAGCCTCACTCATTTATTGATCAAGTTTCACCACGCTACTGGAGTCTGTGGACAAGGCCAAGAGATAATTAATCATTCACTAGGTTCCAAATAAAGGTTTTAATTATTGATAGTAGTGGTGAACGGATTCCATTCAAAGCTGTTTAATTTGACTGAAATTCATTGCGATTAATTTTTCATGAAAGTTGGTAGGACTAGATTGCAACATTCTTGTGGAAGTTCTTGTATTGTCATGTATTTCCGGCTTTCTTACTGCCGAAGGTGCAAACCTTTCGACCATAAGTTACAATAGTTGACAGTGGAATTTTCGTAACCTGAGAGATAAAATGTTTCAGGGGAGAAATGCTCTTCTCCAAAGAAAAAAATCTGTTCCCCCCTGATATTTTCGAAAAATAGTTTATAACACTCCGATTTCAATTTTCGCGCCATTGTTACGAAAAAGCGACTGTACCATCGGGTTGAATACCAATAAGTTCAAAATGAACACGCATCACATCCTGTTAACAATTTCTTGAACCCATACACCAACCTCTTTCAGGAATAAGCACTAGAATTCCAGTTTTTCCTGTTAGAACCTGCTGTTCTTGAGTTGATTCCCAGCCAACGTCTCAAAAGGCGAATTTGTTGACGGCAGCTCCGGGGGCCTAACGTTAAGAGAGAATACACATCACTGTCGAGTTCTGACTTGAGCAAAAGTTGAGTGTTTTTTGTTGCAGGAACACAGTAATTGCAGTAGACAAGATGCACATGTTACAAATATGGTTACATATAAGTTAGACCAGACATAGACATACTGCTTAGTATACATAAATTCGTACCCGTCAAACACACTGTCACTCTTAAGTCTTTGGCACACTAAGCATCCTTGAATGTATTTAGGTTACAAAATTGATGTTTGTTTCAAATTTATTGACACGAGATCAGACAGGTATGCGACCTACCATTGTTGTAAAGATGCACTGAACGAAAATCTCATTCGTTTCTTCTAACAGCTGTGAACCTCGTTATCTAGTTGGTTGCCACGTCGAAATTCACTACAGCAATGGTTTGGGCAGAACTGGGCAATTTCAACTTAGAAAAGAGCCTGTTATTAAAGAAATTACAACTTTTACGATAACAGCTTTTAGCTGCTGACAAGAATATTGCCTCTTGCTTGACCAGTTCGTAATCATATCATACAAAATTCACTTCAACAGTTCGGTTGTATAAATCCGACAGGCCTGCAACTGATTCGTATCAATTACCACCTCTCACAAACAGATCCACCATGCAAGCCGATCGCCTGACGTCGATGGGCCACGTCCCGATTGCAGCATCTGATGCGTGAACATTCATTTGCAGAAAACCCTCCAGTCGCAAGTTACCCTGAACAGCTCCACCGAACACATCATAACATTCCCGTCTATCCCGAACTCATTTTACATTCCACACTGTTAGTTTACATTGTAGTCAGGGCTGCATAGTGTTTGCATCAGATGTGCATAATTGCAAGAAAGCATTCCATTCACAATTGTAACCTTAACGCAGATGAAGGTACAATAGTGATCCACACGGTTAGAGTGCGTCAGTGGTGTATGTCTGGATGTGATTTGTATGTACGACATACGTGACTGAACGCGATACCGTGCTAATTGGGTTTACGAAATCTGCACAGCAATCCTCTCGACGAGTGTCTAAACACGTGGTCTGAGGAGAACCTTATCGAACATCAAGGTGGATGGACAGTTATCAGAGTGGCTCCCCACAAGCAGCGACTAACCGTAAACATCAATCTCAGGACCTCTGTTATCCATTCTTTTGATTCTTGGACTACCTATTACAGTCAAATTACCTGTGTTGCTGTATATTGATGACATAAAACCTTGGCAATTTATGGAGTGCTCGGAAAATGTGGTACCCCTACAGAACGACTTGAACTACTTAAATAAATGGCTCCTAGAAAGCAACTTGCCGTTCATTGTCAGCAAATGCAAAGTCATGTTCATTTGCTATCACGTTGGTGACACAAAAATACAGGTTAACGGGTCATAGGGGCCGTAGTTATAGACAGTTTGAATCTGTCCACAGTTTCTGCGACCATTGTGAAAAAGACGTTACTAACTCTAAAACTCAAACGGAGAGTTTGTGGAACCGTCCACCCCAAAATGTGTTCATCTGTGTTTGCATCCAGGATCTAACCACAACTGGATACCAATATATCCGCCTGCGGCTGAGAGCTTGAACAAAGATTTGGCACTTATTGAGAGTGTTCACAGAAGGGCCTCCGAAAGAATTATCGGATTCATGGACATTCCCTATTCGGAAAGCTTAGCAGCATACTGGGGAGAATTAGCTCTTACTCACAGGGTACTCCGCATCCCGGATCATCTGATATCACTACACAGTAATCTGCGTTCAAGAGGAGAGCAGATGAATTTGAGATATGAAATAGTTCACTTACTTCGTCAGAAGAATTTGTTCAAAATTTATAACCTGGTCACACCGAATTTAATTGTCCAACATAATTGTCACAACTGAAGTGATTGAGAGTTTTGGAACTAACCGATCGGCCCATATCTTCGAGACAACTTGTGGTGTAAAGTTCCCAACCGTCATTGTGGCTCCGCAATACAGGACATTAAACAAACATACCAAATGTAATGATGTGTCAGGATTGTTCCAGCGTTACTCGTTGTTTTGATCGTACACCTGCAGCTTCATTGATTTTATCATTTACCTACCCCCATTCACATTCCCTCTACATCCATAGACCGTCCAACACAATTCTACATCGACCAGCACGCAGACAGGACTGCACAGGCAAAGCTCTTTCTACTTCCTGTAACAACCTATGAAACTACGAGCTGGTTCACCGTTCCTGCACGAACATTATATAGTCGGTTTGCGAATGACTGGTGTGGGGGCTCTAGAACCTATACGAAACACTTCCACAGAAGAAGCTTGAAATTATNTGTTTTGATCGTACACCTGCAGCTTCATTGATTTTATCATTTACCTACCCCCATTCACATTCCCTCTACATCCATAGACCGTCCAACACAATTCTACATCGACCAGCACGCAGACAGGACTGCACAGGCAAAGCTCTTTCTACTTCCTGTAACAACCTATGAAACTACGAGCTGGTTCACCGTTCCTGCACGAACATTATATAGTCGGTTTGCGAATGACTGGTGTGGGGGTTCTAGAACCTATACGAAACACTTCCACAGAAGAAGCTTGAAATTATACAGTAGACTAGTGATTAACTACGCTTTCGATAAAAATGGTAACCCAAACTCAGAGGTATCACAGACAAGGTACTTATGAAAATTTACTAATCGGAACTTCTTTCCGCATCGTTAGCGGTGGTCGCGTTTTCTTTGAGGGTCAGGGGTAATTCTGAAGCAGGTCAACTGACCCGACCCGACAGTCGTCCGCGGTTGAGTCATGACATTTTGGACTGGCTAACAACACGGTTCGGCTAGACTCCCCACGCTGCTTCATGATTGCATAACGACCACAACCAACTACGAGCAAATTCCACCTGGTAGTGCACATTCTATCAACTACTAGCAACGGTCCTGATAAGGTCGAACTACTAAGCATGAATACGTGTTCACTCAGACGGTGCTCACAAGGAAAATTGTACCAGTTACTGTGATCCACGCACGCACATCAAATTAACAAAAAGCCGTCTCAGGTGATAATCACATTCGCAACCAACTAGGCATTCCGTCGTCGTGCGCATTACTGTGGTGTGGAGCGTTAATAGGCGTGGAGGATGGTGATGGTATGCTACTCTCCATATGATGCTATTAGCCTTGATCACCCTTGACACCCAGAAACGAATGCTGGGGGCTGCGTAGGTGAGATGTGTAACTAGCAGGTAATGAGGCGCTGTTTGTGTTCGCCAGTTCACATTCCAATGGACCTTATAGAACTAGACGTAGACAGAGCAGCACGTTCACTCTAGCAGCTTAATATCAGTAGGGTAAAGTGATGTCCGAAGCCTTTCGGGTGAAACAAAAGACAAGGAGTGCTTCATGGATTATTTGGTTGATTGGGCGCAGATTAGCAGGCGCAATGAACAGCACATACTATGTCTCACTGATGGCCATTTTCTTAAGGGTTGCGTGAAATTATCACCATGATGACAAGTTGCTTGGGTCATACCATTGTTTGTTCTCCACCATCAGACCTGTTGTTGTCAAGCTAGGAGAACTGTGGAACCTGTTCAGTGATTGTCGTATGAGATCCAAACTGATTGTGTTGAAACCAGCTTCGAATGGTAGATGTCTTTATTGTTCCGATCCGAGTCACCGAATGGGTGACTCTGTCAAAACTATGTGCACTTTGCCCATGGCCACTAACAATCAGTGAGGGCATGACACTCATGAAATGATGTATTATCATAGCTGAAGAACAGATGAGACACAAGTACATAATGACTCACGCGATCGAAAAGAATAGCAGGTTGCCAAGCGACGGCATGTGTTGGTTGTTACGAAGAAAACAACAACTATAACTGACGCAACCTACTCGACCCTAACGTCCACAGTGTGCCGAGAGTATGCTGATAAGGTGTCACCCCGTGGCAGCCAACGCATTTGCGACCGCACTATTCAAAACACCATATAGTCGTCTCACCACGACATATGCAACTCATGATTCCTTTGCCTACCGCACGTTTCAGTTCATCGTCCCGTATCTGTCGCTCACTCTACCTTTGAACGCACTGGCGGATCGTAGTTTTTTAGGCCTCTCGGCTACAGGCTAAGTTCTATGTAGACGTAAAATTCGTATTACATGGCAGAAGACTTACCTGGATAACATCTTGGTTTCTCGGATTTTGACCACCAGGGTTTCGCTCAGCCATTCCCATTTCCTTTCACGGCAGTTGCTTTGGAATCCCTTCGTCCTCCATCTGACGAATATGACCTGTCCGACGAGGCCGACTGAGCATCAACAAGACTTCAGCAGCGTTCCTGTCTGGTCACTGAACTACTTCACTGTCCGGAACAATATCCTCAATGTCGAACACCCAAGATGCGTCTTAATCCTCGTGGTCTAAAGCGGCTCAGATTCCACGGATTCCTTTGACAGTATCTAGATTTCGTTGCCTCATGCAGCGCAGTCTCCACAAGTGGGCGGCACACAAGTAGATTGTTTCTCGTCTTCAGACAGTAGTTCTTCCAGACACGTTTTTCACGAAGTCTGAAAGCCGCAACAGCCTTTTTCACCTTAAATCGCACCTCGCGGTCCAAAGGATAGATCGCTGGTCAAATTGATACCCACACATCAGGAGTGTAAGCCGCTATTTATAATGTTCTCATTGATGCGGACTTCCGGTGCAGGCAGCATACTTTTGCTCAGGAGAAACTGAAGGAAATAAATGCGTTGCTATACACGCCATATTTCACTGGTCCTACCAGGAAAGCCGCGGCCGGTCCTGAAAGTCCACCATCGCTACCTGCAGAAGCAATGTTATCTGTGGATAACGGCATAACTATCGTTCAAATACGCACTTGTTTTAACGTGCCGGAACTTCGAATATCCAACATGCAGCACTTGAGTTCAGCGCCATCATAGGGGTTCTAAAGTGCAACCGTTAGCTTGGCTGTCAAATAGAACTGAACAGGGCTGGGAATAGGACAGGGCCCACTCTCGTGTCAACGACAATGCCAAAAGCGTCAGAGGTCAATCCACACGAGTGTGCCTTCGCCTTCTTGTCCACGTGCAACGTTTTGATCAAACTGACAAACTTGCCAGGACATCCACACTTACCAACCTCCGTCAACACTGTCTCACGGCTTGCGGGAGCAAGCACCGTGATGAAATCCACGAAAGGGATATCGAGTAGCTGGGCGAAATCACGACAACCTTCCTGAGTCTGAGGGGCAGCGAGCACTCTGTTGATCATACTGCTGGTGTATAAAGTGCACCTCCGTTTGTGAGTAATACAGTACGAATCGTACGTGAAACTAAAGGACAGTACTTGACACCAGAATGTTTATGGATTAGAGGCGATTATTAGAAACTTGTACGCACACTGTGTATCGTATCACCTGGGAAAAGATCTTGTACTACTGCCAACAAATTTGAACATATCAACCACATGCGTTGACAATAGTGCATCAGCACTTCTTTTGGTGATAAACCGCACAAGGTGTGTGTACACATCTCCCATATTCGCTTCTGGTCTCTCCTCTTCCTGGCATTAAGTTATGTTCTTCGGTTCAGGCGCATGCGATTCGTGTTATACTTTTCACAAACGAAGTTAAGTACTATAGAGCACTGCGATTCGAACGAACTCCACTTTGCTTCTAAGAAACACTGGTCTCCAGTATTTTCAAACTGATTTGATTCATGAAGATATTTGCAAGCAAATTTCCGGCTCGCCGGAATAGATTGATGCTCCGATAACTGTCGGTGCATTACTTGGTGCCACTAACTTTAATCAAAGGCACCATTGGCATTTTCAAACTCACGAGGAAAAACTTCGTGATCCCAGATGACCTGAGCCGACTGGAATAATGCATGTTCCAAGGTTTGGCACCAATTCTTCTGAAGTCCTCCTGGCAACCCATCTTCGTCTGCAGCTTTTTCGTTTCGCAGTTGTTCACGGACTCTCTGAACCCCTTCTGAATCTGGGGCGACAGCAAGCGAATTTTTCACACCTTGTTTAAGCAAACTATCCACGGTCCTGCAGTCGGTGACAGAACGACGGGTTAGTGGGTTACCGAGGTCTTTGAGCCAGATTTTTATGATGCCCTCCGGTTAAGAGCACGAGAAAGCCGCTGTCCATTTAAATTAACGCTTTGGTAGACTGGGCAAATGGGCCAGAAGATCGCTTCCCGTGGACAATAGGAGACTTTGTGTTGTTGGTAGTCATCATAGCCCTACATCAGCTCAACTCTCTTTCTTCACCAGTCATCATTGCTTCCGTAAGACCTTTAGGATGGTTGCTTGCAAGCCCTCCGTACAGTGGCTACTTTGTCTTCATTGTGCAGGTCAGCGTTGCACTCTCCCCTAGTATTAACTTGGAGACAGCTGCATTGTTGTCGCTGAACCAGTCTGATCGCTTTCAACGCTTGATACAGATCGGCTGCCTTCGTGATCTGTTCCTTGAGATGCTGCCACATACCCTCAAATTCTGTGAACCCCGAAGCATCCTTCAGAATAACGACAACTGCACATGGAGTAGCAGTCCTTGCCTTTGTGTTTTGTAATCGTTTAACATCCTTTGTTGTGGTTATATCAAACAACCGATTCTAGCGGGATGCGAGCACCATCACCAGTTGGACTCACTCGCAAGTTGGTCGTCACTATTTGCATGATTACTTGATCACGTGGCAGAGTGACATTCGTGAAATGTATACAACACGAGTGATGTGCTCGAGTGAATTTTGCGCAGAACTTAGGCTGATCTGGACCAAGTGGTTTATTCATGTTCGCAAGCCTGTTTGCGGACATACACACATGGAGACTAACCAATGTTGGTCTGTTATCCGTTCATTATCGAGGAATGCCTGCATTCCTTGTACAGTCTAATAGTGTTGTACGTAACAAGGTATTTGACCCAATAGTCTTCTGGAAAACACTCCTTGATAACGTGTAACCTTTAATGACACCCTGAAAATTTTATGCTGCTTGAAATTATTTCTATCCAGACTCATTTTCTTGTTGTAGGATTTGAATACCAGTTCGCCTCCACATTCACGGTAATCTAAATTAATGTAATATGATCGAAAGCTGGCGTATAAACCATCAGTATATTTACGTGTCGCCGAAACACAGCTGATGTACACACACAAACATTAGCTTTCAGTGGTAGTCACCGTTCAAAATGAACTCAGAACCAACAAAATCTCTTCTCAGCCGTTGTTCTTGGTTTGTACGTGGCAATACAACACACATCACACAAGGTCACTATGTGAGATGGAACGTTCCATTTTTGTCTGGGTGAATGGAATGCAGACTCAACCTCTGAGTTCTGTAGAAATAGTGTCACAATCATATCATTGTGAAGCTCAAGGTATTCACGTGAATTTAAACCTCACACCGTCGTCTTTTGCGCAATCTCAATACTTGCACTGAAACACATCGTTGGTGATTGGTCTCTAATGAAACAGTGGTAGGAAGTGATATGCATTGAAAAATATTGGCTTTAGTTAAACAAACTTAATGACAGTAGGTGAGGTTCCGGTGAACCAATGGTAGTGGGTATCGAACTAACACTAAGCTGGTCAGACCAGTATCCAGTCACACATAGTCGTGAGGATAGTTCTGGTATGGTGTTAACTTTATTTGTCAATAACAGAATGATTTAAGGTCACACGGTGTATAACGAATGAAAGGTGAACATTCTAAAGGATATGATGTTACATGCAATCTGGCACGGAAGGATCACGTTAAATTTCGACTTAGTGAGGTCAACTATTCTGAAAAGCATGCAGTCTCAAATATGATGAATCAAAACAATATCTTTTCAGATAGGGCCTGATGTGCCTCACTGAAACATCAGGTTTATTAGTGTAATATCTCATATTATAACTTCTCGCCGTTGAGCCTACTTCTAAACACAGTCTTGTAAGCAATGGTCATCATATGAGTTAACCTTGTACTGCTTAACAGCCAAATTAGATTCTACATTACAGGTCCTGTAATGAAACAGCAGTTCATTGTTCACAGCCAAATATCTCCTGGCCTTTGCATAGGCAGTAATAACAACATGATAACTTTTTTCTAGTTTCGTAATAAAAAAATTCGTGGTTGTGAGATAGAGTGGTAGGTCTCGCACAGGAAGAAATATCAGATCTTCGTTTCTGTCATTATTTTTGCTAACCGGAGATGAAATTTTGCCAGCCCTTCAAATAGGCAGTAAACGTAGTTGTCCAGATTGAAAATTCAGCGGAACATAAATAATGACGTGACAGTAGTAAAAATTAAAAAGCAATGATAAAGCCGACAAATCTGAAAATGACTTGAAACAACATCAGGCACACAGACAACACATGGATGGTAACCTGTAAAGCTGTCAACGATATTTTGTGCTACTAGCAGGATTGTTGCTTGAGAAAATCAATCGAGATTATTTTCTGCCGAACTTTCATGATTTTATACTAAGGAGGAAAAGTTAGAAGACCTCAAGTTGTCCGGTTGAGCAATGATACCACAAGTACGCTCAAAATATAACTACCCACATACAAAACTAGGGTTGTGTGCAGGTATTAACTTACAGAATTATCTTTCGTTGGGTACTGGATGTAGGTTAATTGTGATGGCAACAATTAGTCAAAGATTATCTGATAAAGGTTCGATGTTTCGTGTATTCCGTCAGCTACCGGAATTATTGGCCGTCCGCTGATTGCTGTATTTTGGACTGCCGATCTTATTCAAAATGCACTTTAATAAATGTCCTTGTTTTCTGCTAAGCGTAACAGCGGCAACCCGCATCTAATCTGATTATCGTTTTCTCCGATGTCAGCAGTTAAAAACAGTGTGACTCAAACAGGGTCCCAGTCCAGCAATCGAACACAATCTACGACGTTGCACTGACTGATAAAGATCTCAACGTTTCCAATTCCATGGGACAAACTTCCCAGCCACTACTTCAGTCAACATCCGAATCCCGGCTGTTATCAAGATTGACAAGTAGAAGCGTAACCGCAGTTCAAGTCGCGAACTTGGCTAGGAACTGCACTATTCACAAGATCTAAGAACGCGAAGAAATTGCTTCGACATTTTTGGGAATGCTAAATATGTGATCGAATTTGTTGCTCAATTTGTACTAATCAAGACATTCTACTGTTTAATGTTGTGGTTCAGGTTCTGTACTCAAAGTTGTCAACTCTGCATTTTACATTTCAAGCTGGTTAGCAAAAATCATTTGATACCTTCAGACCCCTTGCATCTGTATTAGATGGATGACTGAAATTTTCTTTGCCTGACTACCACATGTCCAAATAGTGAACGGATTCCATGATCTGTTTTCATTAACATGTTGATTACATTTTTCATGTATTACTCCTCACATAATCAGCTGATACTATCTTCCATTTTCTCCCGCAGGTATTTTGTGAATAATTACCATGATCGATGTAAAACTAGGCAGCGGGCTTATAACAACGATAATGTTACTATACGTGTATTGGGATCGCCGCTTAGATATACTCTAGCCCCCATGGGTTATAGTGATTAATTTTTGCATTTTGCTGTTGGGCAGAAGGAACAACAATTATCTGTAAATAACTTTTTCCAAAATAAAGTCTTTTATGAACATTTGATTCCAGTGATCACCAAGTAGGGGGATCAACCACCACGAATTTTAGCTTCATCAGCATTACACGCACATGGGACCCGAATTAAATGGCCACAAATGAATGTCAGATTGTTGGACCATCTTACAATGGTGGTCGTGGGTTCGATTTCCCGGTATGCACTGTACTGTTGCAATCCAGAAAAAGTTTTCTAGATATACTGGAATCAAAAAACTTTGTGTGGTGCTCTGACGGATTTTTGTCAGCTGACGAACTAATTAAAAACCGTTCATCTTTCTCAGCCCATGAGAGAAAGAGGTACAACTCGTTAGACCAAAAGGAATTCCGCGTTCGTACGCTACACAGCTTTTTAGATCGGGATTCTTTCGCAATCACAACAATCTGGCTTAACTGGCTCGTTTAACAGATATAAGAACAGTTTTCGGAAGGACACAGATTGTTGCAGTTGTCCCCGACTTCTTTGCAAAGAATGACCAAACAAACATTTCCCGCTGATAATTTGTGTGGTAATAGATGTCGTTTCAACAACTCCCAGATGTACAAGGCGATGATAAAATTGTAGCATGAGTAGGGTACTAGACCTCATGCAAAATTTCCAGTTGTTTTTTTGGAATATGTGAAAGGTCTGCTGGACATTTTGGAATATCTTGACTGGTGAACTGTAGATACCAACCTGCCGTAAGTAGTGACCGTACGTTCAACCACGTTGTTCCAATCAGAGAGGTTTTACGTCACTACTAACGATTCGGTCATGCTTTCGATTTCCACACCTGTTCAAAGTCTCCCAGATGCCACACGATGCAGCACGAAACTCAAGTTGGTCGAAATTAACAAAATAGAATGTGTTCAAACAACAGATTCTATCTGTTATAAACGGGTCTCGTAACTATCAACAGAGACCAATGTATTTCTGTTAGTTCCCATCTAGGAAACTTGTGATGTCTTATTCGAGTTGCACAGTAGCAATGAATATCTGCCCATTCGTTCTAACCGGCAGCTTGCTGTCCTCGACAAAAGTTTCAACAGCTTATCCAATTTGTTGACCTCTACCTGGAATCATCTGAAAAATTCTGAACTCTTGATTAATTGATTGTCAACATCACCGAAACAAACTGCTTGGGAAAAATTACGTGCACCGAAATAATGGCATACGTTTACCATTTTTTGTCTCGCTACAGTGATATAATATAACATAACCACCTGCGGTAAACAGCTGGTAAATGCTTAGTCAGCCAACAACACTCCTAATTGATCTGTGCTCAAGCACTCTGTTTAAAAATAGTGGTCGGAGTGTGTTGTTCTGATCAACCACATTCTGTCACATTTTTCCCTTAAAGTTTTCATTGTGTCAGCAACAGTTCGCTTGTCACAATACGCAGACTTATCTCGAATGATTTTGTGATGTCTACTTTATATCTGTCTTCGGGAATTCCTCGAACGAATCAACGATTCGAAATGAGAGATTAGTTAGCAACAACATTATTTTGTCCTCACCCTGCCGATATTAGAAGAGAACAAGAAGCATTGACCGTAAAACATTTACAGATGACATATATATGTAATTTTTTGAGGTGTACTTCAACTGCTGTGCACAGTTTCGTTTACACTACAAGGTTCGCTCTGGAAAACATGTTCAAAACTTCACCAAAATTTGAATAAAACAATGAGAAGACGCAATTTTTGTGATGTTCTCCGGAGTAACATTTCATACATTCTGATCACACATGGACAAGTTACTAAGTTAGAACGATTACTGATGAGTAGTCGGGGATTTGGTTTATTTTCAAGTTGACCATCACTCACATTTGATCGCAGCGTTCGCATTCAGATAGACT
>QNGE01000034.1:47350-66753 GCA_008508345.1 Paragonimus westermani
AGGACAAACCGACAACTAGCTGTTCGTATCAAGGAGCATGTACCCAAATGGTTGGAGACGCAATTAGAAACGCCAGGAGCCTGTATAGATGCCGATGGACGGCACCCCGCATCTTCCGTCGCAAAGCACATAATACAAACAGGACACAGTCAAAGTTTCTGACGCGTTCTCGGTGATCCTTCGGAGCAACCGGAAACGCATACTCCAGTTTGCTGAGGCTTTGGCCATTAAACGTCACAGCCCCCCCCTGTGTGTTCAAAAACAATTTGTGTTGACACTGCGGCTACCCTGGTAGTCAGCAGTCCCACAATTGTGATTTTCATTCTTGGTGTCTGTCTGTGTAATCCCTTAAGCCATGACTTCCGCTCTGTGGAATTCAGACTCGTTCAAAATTAGTAACATGTCCATGTGTGATCAGAATGTACGAAATGTTGCTCCGGAGAACATGACATGAATTGCGTCTTCTCATTGTTTTATTCAAGTTCATAAAGGGAACAAACTTTTTCAAATTTCAACAAAATTGTTTCCGGAGTTCTCCGAAGGTGGTCTTCACTGTCTTGTTCAAGGTCTCTTATGGTGTCCTTTGTTTTATCGGAAATCTGCTTTTACAACCCAGTAGTGTGGTGTACAATGACCCAATCACTTCTTGTATTCTGACCAGTCAAGTAACAAACAGACCAAGTCAGTCAAAACAGAGTCAAACCAAAGACCCCAGGGACGGTTTCAGGGTTTTTCATCGAGCCACTTCCAGTCACATATTTGCAGACTGTTTGATGGCCAGTAAGAACGACTGCTTCAGTGTAATCTAACAGTCGTGATTATTGATTGCTTATGAAAATACTGAACTGGTCTGCCAGGACATTACCAAAGCCAGTCAAGAAAACATGCTGAGTTGTTGAAGAACTAGCCACCATTATTTTTCTCTAAGTTTCTACTGCATGTAGACTTGGTGGACCATTCCCCAGCGTACTCTGCATTCCTGAACCATAAAACTCCTGGCAACACGACCAGGTTTTCCATCTCTACGACGACCTACGTGCCGCACGCATCACTCACCTAAAGACAATATCCCAGGATTAGCAGTTAAACGTTGGATGTGTACAGGTGGATGAGGTTTCTGCAGGGTCTTGGGATCTCAAGTCCAAGTCAGTCCTTTTGAAGACCATAAACGTCATTTAAATAATATTCTCTGATGTCTGAATGATTTTTGCTGCAAGTGAAGTTCAGTTATGGTACGTAAAACTCTCGATATGTGTTAGCAACTGACGAGAACATACGAAATGGTATTACCATCTTGCAATACCGGTCTTCTGATTTCATTGTTTAAACTCCAAGAGTTTTATTTTCAAATGCTAACTCTAGGTTCAGGTTCAATAAAAATTCGAAAGATTACGAACCAACCTGCGCCGCTTTTAGAACTTGAATATCTGGAATAATTGGAATTGACTAGTTGGATCGTCTAACGATCTGGTGAACTGGTTGTGTTGTGAGCCAAAACTGTAGGTGGTGCAGGGATGGCTTGTTCAGAAAATTAACACGGAGATTAGTTGCCTCAGGACCGAGTAGAACACGAACACTTAATTGCACGTAACAATAATTCCGGGACACCACGGTTGAAAACATCATATTCATGTACCGGAAACATCATTTCTTGCCGGACTGTGCCCCAGTGTTTCTCTCCGTATTTTCCCCCGGATACTTCAATGGCTGCTGTGCAAAATAACCTGAAAACGCAGCAGAAGGATGTCTCACTAAAAACACCTATTTTCAAATGCAAGTCAATCCATTCATAAGTTGCCAAGAAACTACTGTCACAAATATGTTCGTACCCATAGCTCAATCTTGGTCGTATGCAATAGATTTGGACTGACAAGCTAACCGGAAAATTTGTCATTCGCCCTCTTAACATTTTGGCAACCACATGTCAGCCTACTATTGGGTTGAACAATCTGATAACAACCGGTTCAAGCATCCGGACTCGCATGGTAATTGGAAGCAAATATCTTACAGTATAAAATTCCATAAGTCAAAGTTTAAACAAAGAACGTCTTATTCACACCCAAACCCATCTCATTCACGCCATCTGCCAAGATCTATTTTAATCAGACAGATTAAATTTATCTAATTCACACACTGTTAGATGCACAAAAAAGCTACGTTGACTCCAATATTGTTTAATTTAATCAAGTAGACAAATAGCGCAAAAATAATGAAATATGACAGTTTGATAGGTTCACTGAAACGTAAACAACATCAGAACAAAACCACAACGTTTGTAATTGAAAGAATGAATTCTCACAGGCTTGATATCTGCAATTCTGTCTTCTATATACTCCAGGTGTTTTTAACCGGTTTTAACTCAAGTTCCCTATCACAATCATTTGGGGATTGACTTTCCTCCGCGAGTGAAATTGCCATACGACTGAGCACATCTGTAGAAGCTGTCAAGGTTGCGCACTTCAAACAGTCCACTGCCAGTGCTTGTTCCAATGGTGGTGACAGACACTGTGATTCAGTTAGATGTGACTTTGCAAAGATGGCACTCAATGAATTTATCTTATTCATCCCATATCTATGCTTGCTGGATATGGTAACAGAACTGGAACTTGTGGATTTCAAAAAAGCAGTTGCCTTCTTTCCTCTGATTGTTGACTGGGGCTGTAGTCGCGTGTTGTTATTTGTTCGTGGAGTGTTTTGAGACAGGAACTGTTTGAATTTAATTTGTAAGTTGGATTTCAAATGATCTTTCTGTTGACGCCTTATAACGCCCAATCTTAAGTCCCGGATAGGGGAATCAAAAGGAAATCTGTGTGATGTGACCACAATGCGACGCTGCGAGCAATAACAGCTTGGAGGTAGAGTAAAATAAATCAAATTTGTATCCACAGCAGAGTTCTTTGCAGAACAAAATTTAATGGCTTTTGCATCAAATGAACCGAAAACTGAACTACAGTTTCTGTGCCAGTAATTTTTCGTGAATCGTTTCTCTGGTGAAAGAACAAAGGGCATTGTCAACGTTATTTTTCGGTCTTCCATAACATTTCTAAAACCTTTGTTGTTCTTTAAAGCCTGGTTAGAACAAATATGTTTGCAGTTAGTTTGTAGTCGTACACAACGGTCATAACAATGGTAGGGAAGATTACCTCTTTCCAAAACTAACTTCCTATTTGACTTTGAGTTGGTTGATCCAATTTTTGCGCTCAAACTAAAACAGCGATGACGTAGCTGATTGACAAAGCGACGTAATTTTTTTGAACAGAGCAAACGGCGAAGGGAATTGAGAAATCGCGCACAGAACCAACAATAAAACAGAAAGTACAGATCACTTTTCAACGCCAATGCCAATATAGACAGAGGAGTTAGATAAACCTCAAAGTTAACGGATTTCAACAAACATGGCGTAAAATTACTTCCGTTACAAGCGGAATCCACCATGGGGTGTTTTGGGTTCGCAGATGAGATGGAAGTAGGCTCCCATCGGTGCAAAAGCGTGAATCTTGTGATGACAGAAGTCAGAATAAAGGGACCTTGAAAAATGAAAAATGTCACAAAAAGACACACCAATGTAACTGTGATTTTGCGCTCCTCTCTGCATGATCGGGTCATTTGTGGATGAACCACCATTGATTCTCGCTCTCTTGTTTTAACCGGGATCTCTCTGGTGCGTTTTTCTGCACAGGGGACAACGGTTAAAGCACGACTGTTTTTATTTGTGGGAACGAAATAGCTTTGCTGAGCTACACGAATTAAGGATGAGACTTGCATGTAGTTATGTCTATCTTTCACTCCACTGTTTTTGTCGAAAACGTCGGGAGAAACTTGAGAATCTTTTGGCGTATGACTTGTTCCATATTCACTCGCCAGTTTAAGTGGTTTCCATGAGTGTCGCACGGCCTGTATCAGACGGATGTTGACGAACGTTAGAAGCACAAACGGAACGATAAGGAATAAGACTGTTTGAACAAACCACACATAAAACTTCCGAGTGAACGGTAGAACGACCTGCGTTTCTAACGGTTCCGATGAAGCGAGGAACAGAAATCCGGGAATTTTAATCAACGTGCTTAGCAAAACTGTTATTAGCACGACAAGTCTTCGATGTCTTTGAGTAATTCTTCTGGAATGTGTGGGATAACCGATCACAATGTAACGTTCCGTAGCCAAAATTACTGTCAACCAGTTCGAAATAAACAATAATGTGTCAACTATTTCGCTCAGTACATTTTCAGCCGCTACGTACATCTTCGTATTGAATAAAGGCAGAAGAAAGTAGTCCAGTGAGAGCACACACAGTAATATCATGATAAGTAGGTCCACAGTAGCCAGTACTACAAGGTACGTGATCGCTGGGCGCCATATTCCACGTCTCGTGAGAACAACAATGGTGATTATTATACAAACTATACTAATCAGTGTTACAGGTACTGTAACAAAATGCTTGAATAACAGATATGGTTTTACCAAGTCTCCGTACGATCCGAGCAAATTCAATGCAAATGTAATGTTTGCAACCCACAGGTTTTCTGTAAAACTGTCATTAAAATCTGATTCCAATAAATGTTCGTCAAACATTTCTCAGGACAAAGTATTCAGCTGCTGTTTTGTAAATGTTAGTGGCTGTGCCACTGATCTCTGCCTCCAGTACAGAAAATGGTTTGGATGGGCAGTTTCTGATTGGCCAAAATTAAGGACCAATAATATCTTGTGGTTTGGTCATTCTTAAAGGTCATTGACCAAACATCCAATAACGATGTCCACAACATGCAATCTCTTGTAAGAGAGTATTTGAAGTTCCAGAAGACGTCAATTCATCAATGTTATATATGTCACTACGGAAAGCAAACCGATTTGACCAGTTGAGCTGAACATATAGAACACAAAACAATTTAAAAATTCCAAACAAAAATAACAGATAGGCTAGCAATTGATTGTGACAGGTACAACTCGGGTATAGAAATTGAAAATTTGCCGTTGAGCACCACTCACATGGTCGTAGCGGACGCATTCCCATAGATCTTTCAGCCAGCCACTTTTATCAATTCACTGAAAATGTAGTTGTCCTGCGAAGGTCGTTTTATTTTAGGCAAAATGATCTCGGATAAAAATGTAAGTTGACTACTAAAAGAGTAGTGGAGTAATTAAAACAGTGCAGTAAACAGTCTCGTTTCTGTCTATTCAGCATCCGACCAGAAGGAACTTTGTTGTTAAGGAGAAACAAACAAACAACTAGCGAGTTCATCTTGGGCCACCGGCAGCGAACGGACGTCTGTTGCTTTGTGAGGCAGTCAAGGTAGCACTGGTTTAGCACAACCTTTTTTCAGATTATTGTCGACTTGAAACCAGTAGGACGGAAGAAAGCGCAAAACCACATCCTTCGCACTCGAATTTCTCTAGGCAGGTAATGACCTAAGGACACCTTACGCTGTATCTTGGTTGAAGCGATTTCAGCGAACGGTTTGGAAGCTTTGTACAGGAGTTCGAAGCCAGAGGCCAAAGTCACCAGGATCCGGTTGGTTTATCGGTTTTGATATTCAGCGGACGTCTGTTGAACCCCTTTGGGGTTACGGAAAGTACCAAGAACAGAGCAAGATACTAATCTAACAATGTTTCAAGCAGATGAGAATATAAAAACATTTTGAAACGGTCGCTAGAAGAGTAGCTTACAACCTCTAGTAGAAGTTCGTTCTGGTAGTCGGTAACTGTGTAAGAAAATAACTGCTGCCTAAGTGAGGTCTGAGGCCGGAGCTTCCAGAGCTTTTAGTTGTGAACACTTTAAGTGAGGTAATGAATTGCCTTACGACCCCTACACCAAAGAAGAATGGGTGATAATAAAGTCACCACGACGTCTTCGTAACTTAGGTTGACAGAGATCAGGAATTTCCAGTCGATACTCATAGAAGAAATGCCTTAAGCCAATAACCCTTTTGGTGGCTACTCACCAAACACGTTCAATGATCAGTATTTCTTTTCCACAAACAATATACACGACTTGAATAGCACACTTACGCAGTGTTTAAAAAACGTATGTGTATGCGGGGAAAATTTTATTTTATCATCCCAAGAGTTCTAAATCCCTCTTTCGCGGACATCTGGTGATAACGAATTAAGCATAAACTAATCGATGACCTAATCCCTTCGTATTTTTTCCCACCAACTTTTGTGACATCCATATCACTGTGTATGCTGTATGTTACGGAAAAGTTCCTGGACTCCGCCGAGCGACACATATGCGAATTTGTTGTTGTTTAGAGGGATACTCTAGTCACTTGACCAACACTTAAAAGTAAGAAGATCAATCTCTAATGCACTGATACTACAAGCATTCTACATTGCTGGGTCGTTAGAATGAAGGACAGAGTTGTTGGAAATAAGGTCGGAGGGTCGTTGATGTATCAGAACTGACAGTGAATCAAGCGCAGATACTTGGGGAACTCCAGTAGAACTCGGTGGAAAAAGAAAGATCTGATCTGGTTTTTATTCTACAAGTGCTGTTACCATAAAAAGAGGTACCGTAACACAGAATCTATCTCTGGATGTCATACACTTCCAGTTTATTTACAGCAAGACCATACTGGACCCGACTTAAAACTTCGACAAAGTCCAAAAAGATAGCACCCGAGATAAATGCTCCATTATCTTACATGGGATGCCGGTGAGGGTGATGAGTCAAAAACTTCCGGGAGAATGTTGATCGACTGTCTGAAATATAGGTTTGTTAGTAGCTCCCTTCTGTGCATCTGGAGGACTGCCTGTTCGAATTGTCTGTTTATGGGCGGGATGAATCAAAATGAAGGTTGGTTCTTCGAGGAACTGGTGATGAACTGCGTCCGGGCTTATTATGCTCTAAAGATTGACCTTGGTTAGAAAATCTTGAACATCGAATTAAGCAAAGTCCGCTCTCAGGAGTTGTTGTATCTGTCTCCGGACCCCATCCGCCACATGCCTGACGGAAATAACAACGACTATAGTGAGAACAAGTCACTCAGTAGAAGCGCATCGTGTATTGTCGCATTTACAAGCAGTCGGGTCACTTTAAAGTGCATGGACGAGTGAGCCGTTGATCGCTGAAGCCGCTGGAGCCTTGGCACTAGTGTGGGGCACACAGGCGGCCTTGACGCGTATACAACAGGAGTAAATGTTGAAAGTTCCGCCGCAGTAGAGCTGAATGCCAATTTACCGGAAACGCACTAGAAACTACTGAATGGTACTCAGTGGAAACGTCGGCATTCAGTTGGAGAGTGAAATGGGTTTCCCCTTAAGGTTACCAGAGGGGAGGCGCTAGGGGATGCCAGTAAGATTTCCGTGGGTGTGTTGATGGATTCTCCGTTTGAACCTGTTTCGTACAGCGCAAAAAGCTTCTACATCGTCGGGATTGTCGGTCAGGTTCTGTTTAGGGAATAAGGGGAATGTGTGTCAAGAATTCGACTTATGCATCGCAGCATCGGTGAGCCACGGACGATTTCTGCAGTTTTTGGGTAGAATATGCTTCCTCAACTTTACGGAAGGATTTCCCAAAAGCGTGGTAGTTTAGTTCCACTCAGTTCGACTTGTAGCCCAGTGAACTTAAGAAACACCTTAGTGTGTTAGAGACTATTCCCTGACAGTTTCGGAATGATGTATTTGTTACAACTTTTCCATGTCAGTATCGGATAAACGCGTAATCTAGCAGTAAGTAGTCATTGTTTTTCAGAGGTAGTTTAGTGTGTAGTCCATCTGCCAGGTAATAAACCAATCAAGCGAAGATTATGTTTATCCTAGACAATGTCCTGTGGGTTGTTTGACATTCTGTGTCCAGAATTTCTCACTGGTCATCCTTGCCGGTAATTTTGAACATCTTTGATGTGGGTCCTCATGAGACACAATGATGGTGCAAAGTTTGAGTTAGTTGAAATGACCCCTAAAAATAATACGGGAAGAATGCTGTGTAAATGAGAAACTGTCAAAAGCAACAAGAATAGTCTTATTGTTGAATAAGTTTCACGAAGATGAACAGTATATAACAATGACATGGAACATGTCACGATTACGGAGCTGAAGTAGGAGCTTCACTACATCGCATTCTTCTTTCGGGGGTCAATTTCCTATCGACTGACGGCGTCGTAAGCTTTTGGTTGAACAGGAATCTGTTTGGCACAATGATTACCCAGGAAAAGGCAACTCCTTGTCACTGATATCCGGAGGAAGTCAGGCCTTTGTAAGAGGTACAGTGTAGAGATTAGTGTCATGGATCAACTGTTTGAATTCTGATAACTTGTTTGAAAGGCTCAGATGATAAGTATACATGCATTTGAGGGCTGTTTTCTCAGCTGGCTGGGTACACCAACAAACAGAAGAGTGTGGGAAAAATAGCTTGAGAAAGCAGCCGTTGAAACGTAACAGAATGCGCGGAAACCCACTTAGATTTGCACATCTTCCTTGGCTTTGACGTGGGCATCATCAAACAGCTATTCCGGTTCTGTTTATTTAAGAACAAAAGCTTTCCAGCTACTTCCGCTTCCCGCGCTACTTGAGGATGATGAGCCGTTTTACAGCCGTGAAAATTCGAGTAACACTTTAAATTGAAAGATGCCAGTCCACCAAAAGAAAGTATGGTTTGAACAGTCCAAGTACGAGTTTTCAGGTACGCAGGAAGCGATTCCAGTAGGTTTTGGAACATAGCAATGAACTTGCTTTTGGTAGACCGTTCGAGGGGTTGAAGGTAGGGAAGAAGACAAGGGTTGTACGGCCGTTGTGGGTCATTTCTCTAGGACCGCACAGTTCTTAATGTGGTAGACCACATGAGGAGATGGAGATTATCATTTTTCTTGCGGAAAAAAACAGGTAAGGTAGATACCGGCTTACAAGTCATGATTATGCTCTTCGATTTGCTGGCAGCTTCGGCTCAGTCTTGTCAATCTAGGAATGTTTCTTCCGCTCTGATAAATGTATAAAGGCTTATTTCAAAGGAACACGTATTGCGATCATGCAGCCCATTTGGACTTCAGAAGGAGTTTCTGTCAACTGCTTGAAAATAGAAGGTAAGCATTAATCTTCCATACCCGAGAGCATAAATACCATGGATTTTGAGACAAAGCTCGCACGTAACCTTTCAGTGACCTACTATAACATTCATCGCAGTTCAGCATCCACTCCCCTTCGAGGCTGGAATAAACTTTGATTTCTATGAATTCGAGTAATGCTTACATAACTCCCTTGAAGATTGTTAATAACCTTTTAGTCACTTCGAAGAAGCTACATTTTTGTCATATCCAGTGCGATTGCCTTTTCGTAACTGGGCGGCAAGGCCAAGATGAACGATAGTCATATAACGAGGTCATTTTTGGGACTCATTCTGGCAACACACAACTGCATGTGCATTTTGTTCCCAGAAACCTATATCCAAATTGCCACCGCCAAGCGTGTGCGCACACTTGACACTAATGCGATAACAGCACCTTGTAGACCAGCGTTTAACTGAAATTTGGTCAGCTCACAAAGTGTTTGAATTATAGAATTTCCACAATTTCCAGTCTGTCACATAGAAAAGCGGATAACTAGAAAGTGTCTCCAGTAAATCTCACAAAGTTCAAATCAGTTCACTAGGAGTGGACGAGATAATGCTCACGCCATCAAGTTGCTACATTTTAGCCTCCAGACCTCGATCATGTAGATGACTTGTTGTATACCGATGATGATTCTAATTATCGGTTTTCACATTCACTTAGGCTGACAATATGGTGTCTTTTGACAATAGCCCGTAAACGTTTGTACAACCAAATGATCAGCACAGCTGATAATTAATTGCCATAAGAGAGTTTCTTCCTTCACACTAGCGAGTTGCTCTCAATCATTGAGGATTACGTCTCCGATTCTTCCTTGAACACTTTTGAAACGCTCCGCGATTTGATTTTCCCCTTTCCCTGAAATTAAACTTTCAGAACTTTCACTCTTAGCTCAAAAAGCTTCTGTAGTCCTTTTCTCGCGTGAATTATTCTGTTCAACTTTACCTAGATGTGAACAGTGAGATTAAAGTTAAGGTTTCAAGTTGGTGAATAACATAAGAATTCATGAAATACTGTTCCGCTGGGCCAGTGCAAAATCGTCTTGAACTAATCGCCAAGTTTGACCGGACAGTGTTGCTGATAGGCATTCTTGCGATAATCGCTCGCAATCCTAACAATTAACACTACAACCATAAGAAAATTCAGCCCACACGAGTCAGCTGAACAGAAAGAACTTATATGAACCAAATCAAAATCCCCATGTACTACTGGGACACAATTATCACAGTTTTAACGCTCACCCTTGAAGAACAACACTTATTCACGTCCCTTCTTTTTTCAAAACTGAAATACTGAATCGTCGATTTCATTTCAGCATTTCCACTGACTGTCCATTGGTTTGGTCAGTGTCGGTCAGTATGTCATGATTGAAGTAGATTCACTGAATCAACAGTGGGGTCTACTGGAAAACGGTAATTTGGTTGATTTTCCTTCTAAAATTTGACAACCGGTCAGTACTGAAGATGAAGTAACAGCAATCAGTAGCCCTTGTTACTCTAGACATTTCAGTAGACAGAAAACGGATATGCGTTGAATGACGTTGACGATGAACACCGTACGTGAAGACTTAGTGTTACAACATACAAATCGGAATGTCGATATCGTACTTGGTGGCACATCCGTTCTCGTAGATGGAATCTCTAACCCAATGCTAGCTCACCTGGTAAACTGTAGGCACGAAATCGAGTTTGTTGTGTGTTGCAAATTGAATCATAGCAATGTAGAGTGATCGGATTGGTTGAACCCATCGATACGAAGTCAATCAATGATTCGCAGATAGCTACGAACAATCAGTGTTGACAACCCAAGCATAATGTGATGTCAGTGCAGCGACCGACACAGATGACATATTGGTGTAGCACTGGATTTTATCATGACGAGCATCGGAGTGAAACAAGTTCGTCAAGTGCCTCACGCGTTGAAAGACGTAGGCGGAAAGCGAAAGCGAGCTGACCAATAGAAAGGCCGAGGCGTCTGCACCAGCTGTAATTCTTCATTACACATAAGCAACTTGTCTATGAAATAGTCGATGAGCGTTGAGCGTTCAGATTCGATAATTCGGTCGTACCTGATGTGAGGTCACTGGCGCAGTATTCAACACGGTTGCCTCATGATTCACTTGTCAGAGTTCAAATCCGAGCCGTGGCAAGGATATGCACTACTGACGAGCTATAATGAGATCGAAACTCGAGTCTAGTGCTTCTTTTCGAAAGAGGCTTACTGGAAAGTCTATCTGAATATGAAGACTGCGGTCAAATGTGAGTGATGGTCAACTTGAAAGTCAATGAATACTCAAAAAAACTAAGATTTGCACGATGTCATGTGTTCTGTCCTCACTTTCGTTTCAGTGAGCAGCACAGAAATCTTGAAGTTACACTTTTGGTGTTGCAGATGATGGTGGAATCTGTTTGAATCCGTTTGTCCAGGAGTCATTTGTCCGAGCAGTCACACTTTTCCGTAGCAGAAGCTAACGCTGTGGTCTCACAGTAACCATTTCCGCAACCCCAAAATCGCTTTAAAGACACTGGGAAATAGCTATCATACAATCCTTTCCTTCTTCAAAAAATCGAGGAATTCTCCAGTTCGTGGAGGCGGTAACTACTAACGAACGGCAATCATTCCTTTACTTACAGAAAGATCTTTCCGATAGAATTATATTTAAATTAATCCATTAAACATCGAGACCGAGCTTGATCGTTAAAGCTGAGTGTGTACTTGGAGACGGAATTAAATTTGCATGTTCAAACGTAGAAATTGTTACAACTTTACTATGAGGTTTGGATGATCGAAACTATAACTGCCTTCATATCCGAGTTATGGTTTTATCGCTCCTGTGCCAGTTCTTTTCGACGGAATACACATCGATTTCTCTAAACTTACTCAAATTTCGAACAGTTATATGACACTAAGAATTTCAGTCTGTGGTCGGTAGGTTACGATCAACTTTTTGGCTCAGTTTTATTTAGTGTCGTCTGTCTCAGTAAACCACCGATGTTCTCTCCTGTCCTGTCTATTCGTCGCCGGACAGAAAATAGTTGAACTAGTACTGTCCTTTTCGGATCACATTATTTTTTGTTGCATCAATATGCACACATGTGCCCCTACGAAAATAACACATCACGAAACAATTTCTTTTGAATTTTCTAAAAATTAACAGTGAGCAGCATAAAAACTTTAAAGTTCACTTGTAGTTTCGATTGAGTTGCTTTGAGTTAAACTGAGAAATGCTGTAATACGTTCATCAAAATGTAAATGCTTGTGTCTTCGGTGTCTCAATTTCGTCCACTCTACCTCTGATAAGTCATTACTTTAGTTATACGAGTTTTTCATAGCTGAGCCTACCCAATTACCTCTCAGTTAAATTATCACAATTTTATACTACATTTCATAGTTCTCAGGAAAGCCGATGGCATTCCAGTTAGAGTGTTCTGGAACAAATAGCTGACTATTCCGCTTAGACACACTGTAACCTGTGTCTGTGATTGCGTCTGGCCAAAATCGGCCTCCTAATTCAGCTTCGTTCTGAAGACGTTTCATTCTATCAAGTTGTTCAAAATACACACAACTATTTGGCTACTTTCGATATGGCTTCAGTCATTTCTTACAATAATATTTAGATGAACCGTAATTTTACTTTTGACTTAACTAGGAAACTGTTTTTGATTGATTTTGTCCTGTGCACTCTATATGACTTCATTGAATTCTCTTTCCTTTTGTTCAAAACCGCTTAGTCCCGTAGCATCGATTTTCTGAGCAGGTATATGTTAAATATCCAGCACACTCGTCATGGTATGCATAAAACTTATCGCTCACTTCATTTGTTTCAGTCAGAAAAGTGCGTGACCTGACCATCACCGCACCTCTGGAATGCCTGTAAAACCTTTCTCTATTACAACTTTGTTCGTTTTCTATCATTCATCTACGGCTAATCTCCGTAAGCGTAAAACTACACCTTCGACCACATAAGCTCATAAATCTCCCTTTTTTAACACTATCATTTAGTGTTTCCTACTTAACACATACATTCCTCATTGTTTTTTCGGTTATCATGTTCTTATCTGCAAAGTTTTCTAAGAAATATAATGCAGTGGTTTGAACGAAAATTATCCTTCCTAAAAATATCCATGTGTCAGTACTCTCTACTCACTTCCTATGGCATTCCTCTCAAGATTTTAGCTCGAGTGAGATAATCTTAAATGAATCCAACGTATTTTCATGCGGAGCTTGACAATCAAGCGGTACGCCTAATTGATTCTAAGGATTAGAGGAATCAGTTATCAGGCTAGCTGTGAATGTACCCCCTTGCTACATCGCATTATAAACAGCGCAACTTAAATTCAGATTGACAGTGTAAATCGAGCTCGAACTGGACAGAAGTTGGCGCAGACATACCGTTCCTAACTAAAACGTATACCGAAGTAATCAATAAACAGTGAGGATGGTATGGTTCAAGAACAAGTTGAATTGACGTTTGCATACAAAAGGGTCGCATTTAGGTGCAGTCAAATCGACAACGCTTTCTCCAACTGATTGACCAAGAGATAAGGAGTATAGTTGGTCCATGTGACCACTGACAAAGTAGTGGACAGCTGTTTTGGCCAGGTAGAACCTCCACAGCATCATTTGTGTCAAAGAATCAAACCCAAGGCCTGTGAATAAGCGGCAGATTGTAGTCAGATCGCTTATTCACTATACCAGGGGCTAACGGTCACCGTCGTTGCAGAAAGGTATATGAATTAGTTTCCTTCACTGTTGTGTTTCCGTCAGTTCATAGGCTGCAATCGATCAGATCGATCGATCAACCAAGAAACGGCTGTTCTATTTCTGCTTATGAAAGAAAGGAAGCGCAAGAGATAACGGAACTAAACGTAGAACACTTTAGCTTCCCATTTTCAATACTCGTCCAGGGAAATACTTAAAAACAACTTCAACTGATATTTGTGCAGTGGAACGCATTTTGCAGTATATTACAAATTACTTTCGTAGTACGCTAAAAAGAACAGCCATGAATTGCTGACACTGGGAAATACGTTGTGAATAATTAAAAATTCTGGCAGACATCAAGTGCAACAATTTTCCGGCGATCAGAACCGGTTTAGATAAATTGTCATCTCAGGCTGATACAATTGTATACTTCAAATCCAGTGACAGTAACGGAAGCTATTGCTCAAGACTAGTACGAGAGCAAGGCGATCAGGTAAAACACAAACACGAATTTCTTGTGGATATGCTTGCAAGTGAGGTGAATTTCTGAGGGTCTGTAAATTCAGGCGAGTTAGGAGAAAAGGTGTCTAATTGCTGCGTAGGTTGAGCGTACCTCTTTGGTCACGGTAATCTCCAGGCGTGGTTCAACATATATTGGTCGCCCCATTAGTTGTTCACCGAAAAGAATCCATGAACATTGTCTGTGGTGAACTCTAACCCTAACAACAAAACCATTAACTCAACCATTCTGGCCCTTGTAGTTGACTGTAGCGGACACACAGAAACGGAGAGCGCGTTTCCATATTATATTCCGTGCCCCGGCCACATCGGTACAGAATATCAGTGGGTGCATCCTGTCTATAGCTGAAGCGGTCCCAGTCCGATTAAGCCACCCCAATTTGTGTGTTGAAAAGCAGTTCTATCACATAGCCAAACATGTACACTCAACCCATGCGACAATTTGATCCCTTTACCTCCAACACCCGAACTGACATTGACCTCTTCAAGTATGTTTTGCTTAACGCTAAAATGCGATTGTGAAAAAGTTTTGCGCTACAATTACTCTAAATTTAGGTAAAAGACTGCTCCCGAATTAAACTGAAACGCTTTGTGTAAACCCGGTTAACCACCAAACATTTGTATACAAGACATCACCCGTTCGAATAATTAATTAGAAACACCCCTCCCCGCCAATGTTCTGCTTGACAACTCTTTAAACGCACGCCCCTCCAATGTAGTTTTATTAAAGTGATGATCGATGCCCTCATCCTTACCTCGCGGCACACTCTACGGAAACTAGCTGGAGAACCTAACACACAATTCATATCGCTTAGTATGCTTATACGTTAAGTGGTAAAACATTTGTCAGTCACAAGTTGGAGATCGCTGGCACCCAAATACAGTTTTCACCCTCCATAGAGGTCACATTTAGTCCGTACTCTCTCAAACACCGTTATCTGAACTCCAGTGCACGTCGTCTTGAAAACTTTGTTTAACTTTGGGCAACAAGTCACACCCTTTGCATGACAGAATTATGGTATGCGAACCCAGCCATATTAGTGTACGCAAAGTGTTGTAAATGTCTAATGACCTCGACAGAAATCGCAAAAGCTGATGTTTTAACTCCAATTAACAGTGCCACTATCAAGGAATTCCCATTAGAAATCACTAAAAACGTTGAGCAATACACGGACTGCTTCTAGTCATTGGGTGGTTTAGTAATTACATGTAGACAAGTACAATATTGACGCGTTTCAAAAGAATTACAGCATCGTTTTTGAAGTAACCTTACAAACAGTCAGTCTCAGCTCAGATGTGGCATTTATCGTTTGGGTGTCAACGAATTTATCGTCCGACAACATTTTAACGTTTGTCTGCCTAAAAACAACCTCTTTGTACTCATACTTGGACTGTAGCTCACGTTCACCACTAGGTTCTTCTAGATACTCACGTCTGCACACATGTCAATGATTCTAGTTAGCAACAACGGCTTCAGATGTCTGTGCGGGAAACGACTGCAATGGTTAATGATTGCTGTCCGCTCAGGGCATGTTTTGATATACACTGAGTGCTCATTTCCAGACGTGCCAGAAGCTATTTTTTGACTCGCTTTGACATCAGCTGGTTGCCCAAGTTGTTGTTGCTGAATGTAATCAATAAAGCTTGTCAACAAACCAAGTTTACGGGTTTTGTTCTGTGTTAATTTTGGCAAAAATCCACGGTACAGCCGGCCACCGATGTCAATGTGATCCTAAGCCATACAAATTTAGTAATGATTAGTTAAACCCTGGGGGCATTTACGCCAAGTGTGCCAGAGAGAAGTTTAATTATGTATTCACTACATAGATAATGATGAGAACTACAACACGATCACTGTTGTACCAGCGTTAATAGTAATTAAGTACCGCTGTTGAATTCACCATACAACCGAACAACAAAGAAACGGATTTTTCGTACGGTAGAATTATAAGAAAATTTGACAGCTTACCAATTCACTGTCGATTTGACACTAAAATTGAGCGTACTTTTAGTCCGTGTGAATTATTATGAGAGTGAGTTAAACGTATTAAACCGCTGGATTACCGACAGTCGTGTCCCATTTAACACGAGTAAATGTACGGTGATAACCCCCTTCATTCAGGAAGGCAAAAGACTGAGTAACGTCAATCACAAATGCAACTTGAGCACTGTTGTATCAGGTTACCTCAGCTTGTCTGCCAACATTAAGTCAATGGCCAGGAACGCTAACTCGGTACTACGGTTACTTAGTAGACAGTTTGGATGGTTCCGCTTAAACTGTTCCGTTAATTGAGTCCATTCTGCTGTTGTGCCCACATCTTAAGTTGAACATTTGAGTTTATCATTTTCAGCTCGGTTTCAGCAATTAAAAAAGCACAACGTATCGTTCTTTACCCTGTCCAAATAGGTTAATGGAAATGGGCCAATTTTCAATGCACTAACGGCATACCATAGGGGAATTGATTGAAGTATATGGAATCTTCCTTTAGCTCCGACATCCCTTGAAAAAAAATGCTCACGTACACGAAAAGTAGCTGTCATAAGAGTGGCTTGCTGAAACGGTGATACTAAATGAGCCCATTGATCTGATAAAACACCTTTGGTTTCCGAATTTGTCAGGTCGAGAATAACCTACCAGAGTCTGTCATTAATGCATCAACTGTACCGAAATTCAAGCACAGAGTTAATGTACGTATTCGGGATACCAAACCGAGTGTTCAAATGATTGAATCACCCCAGTCGTTGTGGTAACGTGAAGATACACTCGACATCACTCTGTTGATTGTAGCCCGTTGCTGTCTGTACTTTTGCAGTGTGATTCCCAAATGCTTGACAGACGGTAGTTGGGTTTCTGCTCCGCTTATTGCCTTATTTCAGTTCACCTTTTCTCTAAACTGTTTAACACAAACTATAGTGTCTTTAACTAACCTCAGCGTCCTCTGTAAATTTCTGATGAACCTTATAAATCGATCGAGTTAAATTGTGCAAAACAATAAATTTTGTGCTTTTAATTGATGCGGCTCAATAGTTTTCTTGTCACGTCAATAGCTAAACTTCCCTTGATGTTTACTGAAAGGCCTTTATTGATTTCTGTTGCAGTCAACCTAGCTGTGGAGATCCTTTTACAGTTTGCACCTCTAGAAAATGATTACCTGATACTTCATTGACAAATCGATCTAATTGGTTCAGCCCAGACTTTTGTCCAGTTGTTACAGACAATTCAGCAAGAGATTTATTAATTAACAGAGCTAATCTCGGTAACCCAAGTACTCAGAGGTGTTCACATGGAGGAGGAGATGTGCATTAATGAGAAGATCGACAACAAATTACCAGATGCGGTTCGGGTGGTAATTTTGAGGACAGAGGAGAAAAAATATCTCACTTCCCTACCGACATATTAATCATAATTTTGCTTCTTTTACAAGCTTCCTGCCCAGAATGCAAAGCTTTCATCAAAAGTACATCCTAACACTTGTAATCCGCGACACAAAAATGTGACTTTCCTTCAATCCACAACTTACGTCCGAGTTCGTTCTCGTTTGGATTCATCAGATAGAACTAATCTAAACAGGGTTCAAACAAATAGCCGTTCGTCCCACAGGCATAAACTCTTATGTTCCCGGTACCACCGTACTGTATAAATCATGGGCTCTTACACGATGATCATCACTTCATGTTGTTTTGGTTGTAGCCGGTGCAGCAGTGGCATTAAGCTGTGGATTGTGTTAGCTGACGTTAAACGAGAGGTGAACGAGATAATTTGTCATCAGTCAATACAAACATTAGACTGGCTACTTAGTGGTCCATATGTAAAACCGCACCAAATTCTTCGGTGTTAGTTGCTAGGGTTTTATGACAGTGTTGACGGACAATTAAAATCAATAACAGAATAGGCCACGTTCAACCATTCATGTTCAACTTATGATAAACAACTTCAAACATCATGATGAGTTTTTTGGTGCAAACGAAATAAATATGTTCTATCGACACGGCCTGATATATCACATGCCGAGGTGCGCCTTCAGTTCTGTCAAGATTATCTAGTGATTGATTACCACGGCAAAAAAATGTAGGTTTCAACTGGTTAGCTTTTTCACTGTTTCTAACGACAAGAAAAATCTCAAACGTTTACCCTCAGTTTAATCCGGATGTATCGTTTCCACTCAAACCCGAGGCGAGCGACAATAATATTGCGCTGAAAATTCCGATCCCAGGAAGACTGGATAGCGCAGGTGGATGAATGAAGTCAAGAAGCGCACCTGGACCGGACAAAAGTTGCCCTACGTTCGCTGTAAAACACCGCAGATAAACCATGGATATGGTCGCCCGCCGCTTCACTGGGTTAGAAAGTTATACTCGTCAGGTACTTTTGTAACGGACCGGCAAGTCACGCGATCAGTTCACTTGGAAAGTTCATCGAATAATGTAACACACTGATCAGAAAGCTTTTTTAGAAACTAACATTCCCAAAGGCAAAATTCAATGCCTATTGGGTTTTAAGAGGAATGTAAGAATTTGGAGCCGAACTGTCGAGCCTACCGGTTGTCAGCCGTAAGTGTTGCACAACCACATTAATTAGTTCAGACAAAATAGCTTGAAGTCAAACGTGATTTTGGCGAATAGTCTGTTTCCGGTTATTCATCATTGGGCCAACTATATAACTTTTTACACGATCATGGTTGTCAAGCTAGAAAAAAGCAGGAGCAATTAGTCACATAACTACGTCAAACGGTTGTGAATTGGAGGACAATTAGGTGACAAATTTGACCTCCGGAGTTGTAAGATGAGTAATGGTGGACCATGGCAACCCTAAGTCCTGAACAAATTTCATCTGAGTGCAAAACTTTGTATTGTGCAACCGAATTCCGATCGCTTCCGCAGTGGCCAGAATATGGAATAGCTTGAATACATGCCTCACTGATGAAACGATCATTGTCTCTGTTCATCATTTTAAAGTGTGCTAAGAATTTCACCGTGAAAGTTAGGCCTCTTGTAGATGATAAACAGAAAGCTGACAACACAACCGTATGGACACGTCCAATCCAGCTTGAGTTGAGTGATTTACCGACCACCATCCAATAAGCGGGGTCTCACACAAGATTAATCAAACGTAACCGACCTATACTGCTACCTTGACGT
>QNGE01000034.1:70069-88297 GCA_008508345.1 Paragonimus westermani
TGATGATGATGATGATGATGAACCGATGTTTTCGGCGTGTATAAACACCGAGAAAACTCTCGATTTAGTCAAACCTAATATTGGGTCTGTATCAGTAGGCTGATTGGGACACTTTAAAGTGGCTTGAACAGTAAAGAATAGCGAGCATAGATGAATTGTATTCTTTATGATTGCCCATCTAAAACCTTTAACTTGTTCCGATTGCTCCTTTGTTCTGTTCTGGATCTCCTGAATATCCGCTTTTAAGTTTGAGTGGAATGAGGGATCGAATTAATCACAATTTGATCATCGATTTTGCGTCATAAACTGTGTGACCCCTATTTACTTCAGCACCCCAGATCTGCAGAACATATTAGTTGAAATTCACCAGTAGGACCGCAGTGAACCCTTGATCAAACATGCTGAGGCTCTACCGACTCACACTCTAACAGACAGAACTACCCTGAACTTAAGGCCATTTTAGTAACTCTAAACGATGCGTGAAAGCTTATTAATTCTACTTTGGTGGTCATGGTTACATGTGTTACTTTTCTGTAATTCACTAATGGATGTAGGAGGCACTACCGTGTGTACACGTCTAAGTTATTCACGCCCCTGAGACGCACAGAATGTACACTAGACTGTGTACACGTATACATTACATGTTGTGAGCACAGTAAAAAAAATTCTCAGAAAAAGAGAGTTGAAGCGAGTACACTGTAAGTGATAATATTATTGTCACAAAAAATTTTGTCTGAAATTTTTCCTACGTATCACAAACTGGAAGTTTTCGACGACCATTGTCTTGCCGGACACCAACAACAATGAAGTGAATAGGTTAGACTGATCAACTGCTCGATTTTCTGTCAACAGAGGCTCAACAATTAACAAAATTGGTATCATCGGTATCAGAGCTGGAAGTTGGATGGTGAAGTTTCAAACAGTCCGTTTATTGCACCTGTTTAAGGAAGTTGATTTGACTCGTAAGAAAATGATTTAAAAACCCATCCACTAAATACCATAACTTCCAGATGCGCGAGCCACACAAAACAAATAATCGCGAAAGCGGAATCAGATTTTAGTAGATTCACACACGGACGGAGACTACAAGCGGTTTGAGAAACTTAGTGAATTTCACCGGCAATGTTTAAAAATGAAGTACGTGTCTCTTATGAAACCAAACAAATACACAAACCAATATATCTATTGGTCAATGCCATCAATGATGTCCAAATTTTTCTGTAACATTTCGTTTAACAGAATACGTGAACTGACTGTTACATAACAAACTCATCTTCCGAATAGCCATTCAATATTCGCAGTGTGTGTGAGTGCTGACCTTTAAATTCAGACAACTGCTGAGCCTTCCGTAAAAGAATTGTTGCAGCATGAAATATCTCACAAATAATGTACTTTCTTGACAGGCTGCTTCTAATTCCATTGCGTCTCATGATTTGATAATAACTCACCTACTTTAGTACGTAATGAATTTTAACATCACAGAAAAAAGATTACGTCAAAATATTGATGCGCTTTCGCACAGCGGTACCAAAAACACAAAACTTCAACTGCATGTTACGCTTTATCAGTCTGTAGGTTGGACTTATGTAGATCCATGTATACACCAGTATATTCACTTGTTGGCAGACCACAGTACATTATCGTTGTTTACTTAAGCACCCAAACTACTCGTACGCCAAATGATCATGTAAATTTACAAACGCTTTGAACATGTCAGACTACTTATTGAGCGTCGAACGAAAGTAAGTAAGGTGTTTCTCGTCGTCGGTGGTAATGCTATGAGTTGGTCATATTTAACGAGCTGCCTCAAAAACAGTCAATGACTGCTTGCTTCGGTGTGTTTGGTTCCATACAGAAGTGGTCGGCAGTTACACATAAAAGGTTGATTTTGCTCAGTCCGTTCACCCTTTGTGTTCACTTGCCTTCCACCTCCTTTCTCTTCTTTCGACCCATTCTCTTCACACAGATGATACTAACGCGCATCTGCTGTCCCTATATTCCAACAGTCGAGTATTTCTGACTACAACAATCCTGAGAAGAGCCAACTGAGGTGGTTGAAACGTGGAGTATTAAAACTTGCTCATAACGTTGTGTTAATCTCAATCTGTTTATCAATGACATGTTAAACACGACCCACAACCTGCTTGACTTCATTCATACTAAATATGGTGCGGATATCTTACTGCCGAATATTCACCTTTAATGTATTTTATGCTCATTTCCAGACATTACGACTTCGTATTAGTAGATTTTTCCCTTGATTAACTCAACATAGTTACCCACACATATGCGTCACAGTGGTGTGTGCAGCATTCTGTAGATATCCCAGCAGTTTACCTGGTTCATTTATGAAACGATCGACAACTCCATTTGAACCTAGCAAGAGGAATGAGAGTAAAACGTAAGTATATATATATATGTGCCTTTGTGTAAGCGATTTTTCTGTTTGCATACCAAGCATATCGGCCATGAGTAAGCAGCACATCTAGGGTCACCGCTAGTTGAAAGATTTTACTCACTATTGATCGATCACAATTTGCTGTTATTCTAACAGGCAACGGGAGATTAATACGAGTAAATCCTAATCGTTGAGCTACCGGTGATTTGTGACTGGAGGTGACGGACGGCAATTGAAAACATGAAAGCAAATGCAAATTCCACTCGCTTCAGTTCTCCACCGTCACCTGTCTTGTTTCCCTGCGATCTTTCACAACCATTCAACCGTAACGAATACCACCACATTGAAATCCGGCAATTTGTCGGAAAGTTTCTCAGCGCAGGTCGTTTTTCTGTGGCAGTTAGAAACACTAATTCAAACAAGGTCAGCTTTTGGATAGCATCGATGTACCTCAGTGAAATCTTGATGGCCAAGATCTGAAATACAAGGATGTTATCAAGGTAAGTCTTCTGCCGTGTGATACGAATTCTAGGTCTATATAGAACTTAGCCTGTAACCGAGAGTCCTGTAGGACTACGATCCGCCAGTGCGTTCGAAGGTAGAGTGAGCGACAGATACGGGACGATGAACTGAAACGTGCGGTAGGCAAAGGAATCATGAGTTGCATATGTCGTGGTGAGACGACTATATGGTGTTTTCAATAGTGCGGTTGCAAATGCGTTGGCTGCCACGGGGTGACACCTTATCAGCATACTCTCGGCACACTGTGGACGTTAGGGTCGAGTAGGTTGCGTCAGTTATAGTTGTTGTTTCCTTCGTAACAACCAACACATGCCGTCGCTTGGCAACCTGCTATTCTTTTCGATCGCGTGAGTCATTATGTACTTGTGTCTCATCTGTTCTTCAGCTATGATAATACATCATTTCACGAGTGTCATGCCCTCACTGATTGCCAGTGGCCATGGGCAAAGTGCACATAGTTGTGACAGAGTCACCCATTCGGTGACTCGGATCGGAACAATAAAGCCATCTACCATTCGAAGCTGGTTTCAACACAATCAGTTTGGATCTCATACGACAATCACTGAACAGGTTCCACAGTTCTCCTAGCTTGACAACAACAGGTCTGATGGTGGAGAACAAACAATGGTATGACCCAAGCAACTTGTCATCATGGTGATAATTTCACGCAACCCTTAAGAAAATGGCCATCAGTGAGACATAGTATGTGCTGTTCATTGCGCCTGCTAATCTGCGCCCAATCAACCAAATAATCCATGAAGCACTCCTTGTCTTTTGTTTCACCCGAAAGGCTTCGGACATCACTTTACCCTACTGATATTAAGCTGCTAGAGTGAACGTGCTGCTCTGTCTACGTCTAGTTCTATAAGGTCCATTGGAATGTGAACTGGCGAACACAAACAGCACCTCATTACCTGCTAGTTACACATCTCACCTACGCAGCCCCCAGCATTCGTTTCTGGGTGTCAAGGGTGATCAAGGCTAATAGCATCATATGGAGAGTAGCATACCATCACCATCCTCCACGCCTATTAACGCTCCACACCACAGTAATGCGCACGACGACGGAATGCCTAGTTGGTTGCGAATGTGATTATCACCTGAGACGGCTTTTTGTTAATTTGATGTGCGTGCGTGGATCACAGTAACTGGTACAATTTTCCTTGTGAGCACCGTCTGAGTGAACACGTATTCATGCTTAGTAGTTCGACCTTATCAGGACCGTTGCTAGTAGTTGATAGAATGTGCACTACCAGGTGGAATTTGCTCGTAGTTGGTTGTGGTCGTTATGCAATCATGAAGCAGCGTGGGGAGTCTAGCCGAACCGTGTTGTTAGCCAGTCCAAAATGTCATGACTCAACCGCGGACGACTGTCGGGTCGGGTCAGTTGACCTGCTTCAGAATTACCCCTGACCCTCAAAGAAAACGCGACCACCGCTAACGATGCGGAAAGAAGTTCCGATTAGTAAATTTTCATAAGTACCTTGTCTGTGATACCTCTGAGTTTGGGTTACCATTTTTATCGAAAGCGTAGTTAATCACTAGTCTACTGTATAATTTCAAGCTTCTTCTGTGGAAGTGTTTCGTATAGGTTCTAGAACCCTCACACCAGTCATTCGCAAACCGACCATATAATGTTCGTGCAGGAACGGTGAACCAGCTCGTAGTTTCATAGGTTGTTACAGGAAGTAGAAAGAGCTTTGCCTGTGCAGTCCTGTCTGCGTGCTGGTCGATGTAGAATTGTGTTGGACGGTCTATGGATGTAGAGGGAATGTGAAACTTCAGGCGTACGATCAAAACAACGAGGAACGCTGAAACAATCCTGACACATCATTCCATTTGATATGTTTGTTTAATGTCCTGTATTGATGAGCAGAAAGTCTGATAAAACTGATGTCTGTAAATGTATATTTTCACAACCCCCCTCCAGGCTTTACAAACGACAAATGTGGACACATTATTCCCGGTTTCCACGCATTTTTTGTATCTCTGCTAAACTGTAACTGATCTCTTGTGATCTGACACCATCAGACTGTGACCAATGTGTGCTTTTGGAGCGTACCAAGCTACCACGTTAAACGCTGTCGATGCGAAAGCACGGGGTTTCACACCTTTCCAATGGCACATTCTTTTATGCAACCTTCTCTGGAACAGTTGACTGTTGGTTTGCACAAAAGGGGAACCTCTCAGTTCATACGTTACCATCTTATTGTCAATCAGGGAGTGAAGTGTGGTAGACAAAATATAAATTCGAACGTAGCTATCAGTATGCAACCGGGCCGGCGTCGAGCAAAACAACCTCATGAATGACTTCCACGGTTAGTGACCTTTTGAAATGAACAGAAGATATCCTCTGATGTCACTATGGGTTGAGGAGCATTTCAAAGTTGTTCATCTCTTCAGCCGTGACCACAGAGTTTGGCAGTGTATTCTGCGGTGTGAAAGTTCCGGTTGTAGCGAAAACCTGGCCACACCTATGTTGTCAGTTCCACACACCAATTTCATAGATCAGCTTTTTAGTAATTCGTACAATAATTCTTCCCGTTCATCAGCTTGAATAGCACAAACGGAATATGAAGTGGGCAAGATGAATTCATTCCGCATACCCTCTTCAATCATTAATGTGTAAAATTTAAATGATTATCCAAATGGACGTATAACTGAAAACAAATTAACAACTACCCGTGGCTTCTTGAAGCTACCTTGATCTGATGTGTCATGCAACTTGTAATTTTTTTCAAGTATTCAACGGAGGCTTTTAGTAAGTGATTAACAAAGCCTTAACAAACTTTGGCAGTTTCATCCAGTCACACGTTGTGATGACGCGGAACATTGACACTAGTGTTTCCGGTCTGTACTAAATACCTAACAGTCGATTAGGTCAAGCTTCGATTTGTTAGTGCACAGCTATTGTTTCATTGACTCATTGATTAGCGCAGCCCTATCTGGTAAGAGGCGACCAACTAGTGGAGAGAACGATGTGTAGAAGAGTGTGTGAGTAAAATATTGATCTCTCCTGGAATTCTTGCACTGCTTTCAGAACTGGCATAAGTTCGCTGGCCTGTTTGGATAGGGGGTGTTTTTAATTCGTACTCATTTTCTAATGCACCTTCTCGGGACTCCTTTAATAATACATGTGAAGCATTAACAAAGCCGGCATGTCTCCCAAAATGTATACGGGAAGTAAGTGTAATGAGAAAACAGTTCAGAATTCAAAGTCCTACAGATTCCTACTAAGCGGCTCAGCGTGATTTGTCCTTTTCACCAAAACTGCACAGTTTATAAACAGATTTATCATAGTGATTCATAAGCGTTTTGCTCATGTGCATCAGTGTCGCAAAAAATGGTATCATGCGTAGTTTCATTGCTAATGTGGATGATATATTTGGTGACATTAGACAGCAAGTTTTCACTACAATAGTTGGGATATAAGAGATCAGCTTGTTTTCGAGTGTTCCTACATTCTTCGAACACTTCATAATTCTCAAGTTGACCATCACTCACGTTTGATCACAGCGTTCGCATTCAGATAGACTTTCCAGCCAGCTGGAAAGTCTATCTGAATGCGAACGCTGCGATCAAATGTGAGTGATGGTCAACTTGAAAATAAACCAAATCCCCGACTACTCATCAGTAAACTTCATAATTCGTCAAATGTTCGTGTTAGCTTACAGCCGCATCAGCGATCTGCAGATGCTCAGAGTTCCAAGAACAAGCCACATGTACAACAGTGAACCTAAGGTGAATCATCTGGAAATATCACTGTTGGTAGGGCATTAATCTGAGGATTTCCCACACAACTTGGTGCTAAACTTGCGTAAAAGCGAAGAGTCTCATGGTCGTTTGTGTGATCGGTCGTCGAAGGCGGTATGTGTAGAGCTTGTGCAACAAGAGACGATGGCCAACTTTATCACTTCCGTGGAAAAGTTGAAATATGCGGCAACAGCAAGAAATCCTGTCACAAAATAACACCAAAGTGGCATATGCAATCAACAACATTGCGCAGCGTGAGTATCCACAATGGAGACTTACAGAGACCGTTGAAGGTACCAGACGTCTCCCAGCTTGAAACAGAGACCATTTGACAGCTGCCATCATGTTAGAGACTTTCAAAGGCAAGACAACCGGTTATTACTCTGATAGGTTTTATCTGCACCTACGTCAAAAAATAGCCCCAGTTTTGAACAGCTTCCAACTGATCAGATGACTAGAAACCATAGAGGACATCGTTAACTAATCTGCTAACTTGGTTGCACGGATTTTCATGACTACCAGAGATGCTCAGTGACTGTTGTGTCATTGATTTCTCCAGTTTAGCAACTGCTTTAAATCCATAACAAAAATACTGTATTATCTACATATTGTTTATTGCTGTGATTAATTCCCACGTAGCCAAGCAGGGACATATCGAAGTACCTGAATCGGTCCGTTCACCTCTGAGTAGGTAATTATTGCAGACGTTCATCAGCCTCACTACTAAGTACCAACTGGATTCAGACGTTGACCTCTATGTTTGGATACTTCTGCTACTTAATGCAATCGAATTTGATCGATTAACGCACCGAATTCCTCTCTCTCTCTCTCTGACCTACACAGACACAGTCTTGCCTATCTGATTGACACATAGGCCCGGCATCCATTGCTGGAATATCCATTTGCTGCATTTCTCTCCCTTGCTACTATGTGCTGTGATCTATTGTACCTGTGCTAAAACTTGCACTGTACGTTGCATCGATTTTGTATCTGTTTGGCTGGTTTAACCGTCTGCCCCGTACCTCCTGCTTCGTTACAAATTGCGTCTCAAACAATAGATGAACCCTCCTTTTACTAACCCAACAGGCTTCGGTCCCGATCAAAACGTTCTATCCAGTGAAATACTCAAGATTGGCAGTTAGGATGGTCAAACGACTCACTCTTCTTTCCTTCCCTGATCAGACCAAGTGTCAGAATGACTGAGGTTTATGAACGTTTGTAGATTTTGCCTACAGCGGAACTCCTCTCTTTGCTTGGGCCGAAAATACGTCAAACCAATCACTTTCCAGAGCATGCATCGAGGATGCTAGATAAAGCATCATGGTTGCGCAGAATTTACTCCCCCGTCTAATAGCTCACGTGACATATAGCACCGTGCTCACACCTCTACTCACAGAATTTCGCACGACTACTCAAAGAACCTTTCCACTTTGTATCCTCCGTGTTTTTTTAATTTTTCAGCCTTTAAACACTACACTCACGATACTACAGGGATGTAATTTGTTTGAACCGTTAAGAAGTCTTAAATCCGAAACAAACGGATGTGTCTGTGAATTCATTACCGTCTGCTTCCACTCCCGAAGCGTTAACGATCGTAAACAGACGAGCTGAGAGAAAGGTTGAAATCAATTGAATAGTAGCGTGTGGTACACCATCAATCGACACTCACGGAAACGGTGAATCGGATATATCAAAAATCAAAGTATCCCCAGAGCTAGGTTAAAACACCCTCAAGTTTCTAAGAGGAGTTCTAATAGGCATCAAGGTAATGCAGTCATCAGGCGGGCCCACAGATAAAACAAAGCCAGTTCCAATGAATATTGGGACTGCATCAATCTCTCTGTTCGCAGTATCTATAGCCCTCAATAATTCTCCGCAGGATCAAATGCTTTGAATTTTCACGACACAACGATTTTTGCAAAGGGATGCATAAACATAATGCTTCAGCTTCCCCAGTCAGAAATTTCTTGCGGACATGAATAAATCCAGTTATCTCCCACGGCCACTCTGGGTCTCGCGAGTTGGCGGATATGATTTCGAGAAATGACTTATCCGGCAGATGACTGTCCAGGCTAGTCACAAACACATAATCAATATGCTTCCTGATACCTTCAACACCCACAAGGTACAAGCTTGACAAAGTGCTGTTTTTAAACAGGACAGATGCGGTAGAAGCATTATAGCCTGTAACTCACCTTCTTTCAACACATCTAACAACACAGCAGAAAGCTAGTTGAATATGAAACCAAACGAGAAATAGTTTACCCCCTGTATCAAATATAAGTAGCCGGAAATCGATCAGACGCTATGAGGTGATTTTGAGTGAGCATCGCTCAACAAATATTACCCCGTGGCCGGCGATAATCAATAAATCCACTAGTTGGGTAAGGAACACAGTAGACTGATTTCTCTTCACCGTTTCGACAACATACAAAGGACCGTTCAAATACTAACGTCACCAAACAAGATGTACTACAGAGCTGAACCTACACACATTTTATTTACACACCAAACGTTCAGAGATGGTTAGCAATAGTTGCGCCCCGGAGTGGAAATACAAGACAAACGACAATCAATTCACCACACTTTCGTAAACGCAGTCAATTCCGGTCAGCTATATGTAATGAACAATTGTGAATATTATTCACGTTTTGATTAATCGGCCTTCACATCCCAACAATATGTCTGCAACCACTCCCCCTAACTAGATATAATATCCTGAGTGTAGCAAACAGTTGGATACAAAATCACTTGTCCAATCACTAGGATGTCATATTGGTATGGATGAGGTTTTCGTTGTAAGACTATCTGGACCTCTTTGCAGGACCATATCAGTTTGCGAGAATGTTTCTTTTCACAGTATCCACTCTGTTCTTCTGGATAATGCTAACATTAGATGTTGTTGTAACGAGTCCTTGCGGTTCAAATACCTGTGAGTCATAAAGAGCAAATCACTCTCCCCGTCTACCAGATAGTAACTCGTGTCTGGAAAGAACTGTTATCACGTTGCATCACTTGCTCAAAGTGAGTCGTTAAACTTGAGCAGTTACGTAGTCGACGCTCCACGTCCCACTCGGTCGCCAATTTCTGACCTTTATCAAGTTCGTTAAACTTGTGCCGAATCGACTAAAATGCCCGGGTGGATGAATAAGATGTATTCGACAGAGATCGTGTAATCGATCGGCATCGAGAAATAAGCAGCAATAACATCAACCTGATTCCATCTTTCAAGGTAAAATATGTGTAACGTAGGTTAGGGGAATTGGACTGTTCCGAACTGAACATCTACACTTGATCGAATCTTTCGCTTTTAGGTAAATTCTTCTGCTAGCCAATTTCGAAAAGAAGCACCAGACACGAGTTTTGCTCTCATTAGAGCTTATCAGTAAGGCATTCCTTAGTACTCTAAATCCCTGGACTTCAATTCAATGTTCAAACCATGTTCATTTAGTTTATTGAAAATAGTTACTTCAAATTAACTGAGAAGCCCTGATCACGTATTATCGATTGGATTGAACAAAGCGATTCTGTTTCTTTTTCTTCCGAATTGGTAAGGTGAGCTGACCACTATTGACATAAAGATGTGGTTGAGCGTTTGAATGTGAGTATTCAGTTAAGTCTACTCTGTGGTTAATCGTGTTTCGGTTTACACGTTGATTTCAAAAGCATGAGGGTCAAACTGTAAATTCCGGTTCGAACGAAGATACGCACTAGTGAAAAGCTCTAATACAGTCGAAACGCAAGTCCGGTGTTTCCTTGCGAAACTGACCAGCCTAAAGGGTCATCTGAATACGAAGACAGCAATCAAGGGTGAGTGGTGGTCGCTTCGAAACAAGTTGAGAAACATTTCTTCAGTGCCTATCTGACACGTACCGCTCGCCGCAGATGAGAACCGTCCTACCTAAAGGTCCCCACTCACCGTCTGTCGTTGGTTAAATTGAATCGTCGATTTTCTGCTAACTAAAGCAATGCTGAGCTGAGAGTTCTTTTATAAATGCAGGGGATAATCTCGACTTGCACACAGGAACTTGATTGACAAATAATTTTGAGAACACCCCCTTCAATAATTAAAACCCGCACTGCTTTCCTACTTCATCCATTTGTAGACGGATCGCATAATTTAGACAGGTCTGAGGTTCACATCACTCGAAGAATGACCTGGAATCACCCGCTTTGTTTGTTCCGCCTGCACAGTGTTGCCTGATTGTAATTAGAAAGAAAATTGAACGTGTCCAAAGAATTTGCGCTTAATCGGTTGAATCGATCCCACCAAAATTTTGTGAGAACATTTTTGTGTCACATGTATCTACACTTGCTAATGATTAATATAGTCAGACAATGAAATGTCCGATTCATAAACAGGATATTAATGTAATTATCTGAAAGTTTTTAACGAATCGATCACTAACATTTGTTAACAAATTTTGGCTTTAAATGCGAAGCTCTTTGTTTCTTGATTGAATCGATCATTAATTTGTTAATGTGTACTCAACGAAATGAATCATGAAGTGTGAGGAAGGCCACCCGAGGTGGTTGAAACGTGGAGTATTACAACTTGCTCATAACGTTGTGTTATTCTCAATCTATTTATCAATAACATGTTAAACACGACGCCCAAACTATTCAACTTCATTCATACTAAATTTGGTGCGGATATCTTACAATAGATTCAGAATAGTTTACTTTTCATTCAGAAAGGAAACCACCACATTAATAAAAAAAGGTAACACCAGAAGGTGCCTTGGTTTTTCATTTGGATGACACGGCACTCACACAGTACCTGAAATATTAACTGCTGTTCTGTACAATCCAAGTTCAATTCAATAAAAGTGTTTATACAATCATTCTGAAAAGTGTGGGTTCTAGGACTTTACTTAAAATTTGGACGCTTCACTTCTAACACTGATTACAGTCTCAACTCCTCTAGTCAATAATTATATGTTCCACCTGTTTTCAAGTGTTACAGTATTCTTTAGTAACGTGGCTCAGCCGATCCAGAATATGTTCGGTGAAATTAATTGCTATTGATCGACGCAGATTACTCTGGCCAATTGCCGCACAGGTCAACCACTCCGTCTCAGAGTGCGCGACGGTCAACGTTACCTGCGTATTAATATGCTTACGGTCCGTAACAACTGTGGAAAAACGTTGAGTCTGTTGTGAACGGCTGTGGTCTGAATAGCTACAATGTACATTGGCCCTTTTTCCCACGTGCCGTGCCCCCGGTTGCAGCTGGGTGTTGTGTTTGCTTACTGTGGTGCGGTTTTAGACATTTCCGATTTATTGCATTATGATGTGTCAACTCAAAACGACCCGATGTCTTACTAAGTCCCGTTGCTACTCCATATGATGCGCTCCTTCAGCCACTCAGTAAGTCAACTGCATCCGACACGGATCACCCGATCTATCCCAAAAGTAGACATCCTAGTTGGTTCAATATCGCAGGAGCCAAAGTAAGCCTCAGATGATAGACAAGACAGTATGCACACACGCGCGACGGCAAACAGTGTTCCATTGCTAATCCCATAGCGTTCCAGAGTACACGATTCATGTGGCCAACTGGAGTCCTTTGGTAGTACTGAATGGTGTGTGAAAACCTAATCAAATTATGCTTGACCCGCAAGCCAGGAATACTATGTAGGGCAGTCTAAGTGAGCATTCGAAAACTTCCATTTCTTCTTTGCTCAAATAAACTGCATTTCAAATAGATACCACCGTCTCTCATCACACTATTGAAATGAACAACGTCCGTTCCACGATTAGGTTAGTGAAATTCGACCAGCACAGACGGAAATTTATGAAAACTGTTTTCCTGGAAGCCGTTGTTGGGTCACCACCGAAACGGAGATATCGTCTGGTTTTCCAGTCTCTTTAAAACAGTCACGGTAATCGCAACATTCTGACCTGTGTTAATATAGTTGGCGGTTGAGTGGAGTTTGCTGGTTGAATTGCAGGTTTTCTGGTCACCCCGAGGAAATTCACGCATGGCCCAAACCGACTTCCGAATGTTTTGGAATCACGTGACACGTGTGTTAATAGAAAAAGAGTAGGTCTCATGAGTACCAACTTTTTTGCTTTCAATCAGACCCGATATAAGAAAGTCGCCCGCATTGAAGACCTTGAGTAAACCCTTGTAGGTCCCACCTTCATTGCTTAAGCTCTTTGATTTTTTCAACTCTCCTCTTAATTTTTAAACTGCGCTACCCTACAGTTTGTTGACCCAGTAACACCAGTGGCATGAGTCTTAGTTCTGTATACTAGGGATCTATCCGTATAATGTGTGTTTGGAGAAAACTGGCTGGAACTTCTGTTGGGATGCGAAAGAGGAAATTAGTTACGTGATGATTGGTTTACGTCATCTTGGAACCCCTGCTACTAACAGCAAACAAAGCACTACTCAAAAATTTGTACGATTTTTCTAAGTCCGATATGGAAACAAACCCTAATCGTCGGTTAAGTGATCGGAGTTAACAGGACAGTCGCTGTGTCAGTTCTGCAAGCGGTCAGGAAATCCGAACGTTACTCACAATGGAAAGTGGTCGAGGGTTCGCATATGATGGTTCAGTCGTACCAAACGTGAGTTCAACGGCGCAGTGGTCAGCACGGTTGCTTGATGAAAAAGTGACCAAAGTTTTGGTCCCCGCCTTGGGGAAGATTGCACTCCTGACGGGCTCTAAATAGAGCGAACCTTGAGTCTAGTGCTTCTTTACGAAAGAGGATGACTGAAAGTTTTACAAGTCTACAACAGTTGCAGTCAACAGTGAGTGAACTTCACCTTATAAGGTAGAAATGATTACGCAGTCCTCTGCTACCAGGGTAGCGATCTGTCAACAGACCTGTCCTTGAACTACGAGCTCGCATGGCCAAGACCACTGTTGTCGTCATATAGTCCATTTGTTTGCAAATCTCCTGAACAGCCTCGAACCCAAGATCCTGACTTATGAGCAGCTTCTACTACAGGTTTGTCTCACTGATGTTAACAACTAGTCACCCTCTTCAGTTACTCTTCCAAATTAGCGCAGATTCTGTATGCAGTGCGTTTCTCCACCTGTAAGATGAAATATCATCCATTTGTACATAATCTCCTCGTCAAATTAGCCGGCGTTACTCGCTCTGTTAATTTGCTTTGGTAGAAGCTTCTCCTTTTTGTTTGGGGACGATCAGACAATGCACTTCTAGAGTGAAAAATCCCCCAGTAGACAGAGGAGGTCTTGACAACCAAGAGGCTCATAATCCTTAACCTACTCTGCAATGTCGACAACTTTGATCTATAGGTTATACTGTTCAATGTAAGACAGTTCGCTGTAGTTCTTAGTCAGTAAACCTCAGAATATTACTAGAGTATCACACATTGACTTGGGCTTCCATTGTATATCGTGAACTTAGCAAGATTGAGTCAACCAGAATTGAGGCAGTTAGCACACAGGAGGCTATTTAACCATTGTTTAGCATGGTTACATCTGTTATCCAGTCTACTTGTTTTGCCTAATAGTGTTTAGTCATAGAACGAACCTACTATCATATAACGACTGACTCCGGGCCTTTGATAAAGCCACTGTTTAGTTTTGGGAAGTCGATATAAAACACTACTGACAGATAATTTCTGTATGCTTGTTTTCAGCTTAGTATGCAAGATCCGTTTGCAACCAAGTCAGTTGGTGTCGGAAGAAAAATGTGTTGTATTTGTGCTAGGAAACAACTCTGGCTACTCTGATGTGTAAGTTTACTACTAAATGGAGGTTGTCTCTTGTGGACTTAGTGCAACTAGGGGAGTATTATTATGAGTGACAACGAACCGGTCATGTGCCTTCGGTAAATTTTAAAAAACCAAGGACATACTGCTTACGTCACTCTACTTTATGCAACATCGTCACGTGTTTGACAAACATGAAAATAGTCGGACACAAATTTTCACAGCTACGCCCAAATTGCGGTTTTTCAAACTTGGAAGTAGGCAGATCGGTTTTGCATTAGCTACACTGGGTTGGATGGATCACAGGTCAGTCATTAAAACGAGCTTATTCATGTTGGATGTCGATCGCCCACTTTTGTGAAGAGTTGGCAACAAAAGACGGAAAGGTCTGATGGGATATCAGTTTCTTAAAGACCAAAATGACCAACCACTTTGTCACCTCCAGAATGAGAGCTGGTTAGACGACAAGCCGCAGATAACCTGGTTCGTTTGGATGACAGTTAAATGACCTTTGTTAACCAACCGCTGCTTAAGCGGGATTGTTTCTGCGATCAGGCGGGACAACGAAGTCCAGCGGCCGCATCCTTTACCACACGCCAGCGTTCTTGCGTTTATACGCAGCAAAGTGATTAGGTTAACCAGGACAATATAGCAGAGATTAACGGATCAGGGTTACGCGCAACTCAATCATCTCAGCTGAATAACCTTAGCCGGCAAGTGACTAGGCATTCAAGTTATAGAACGCAATCATTGATCAACCGAAAGTTGTCTTGGATACGTTCAAATGTGTGCACAACCTTTGGGATCAAGAAATGAAGCCCACTAAACGAAGCTGCCGATACCGAACACCACCTTTAGGCCACACTGGGGGAGGTGGTTGCTCACGATCAACTACGTTGGGGCAGGTATGTCCAGCGGTATGGATGGGGACGGACCGAGAAATCTCAAGCGAATGAGGGTTGGCCTGGCAACCGGAAGCAATCCAATACACAGAGAGAAACTGCGTTCGATTGTCACCAACAGTGTTTTGACCCTTTTAGAAATGATGCACAAAATACAGTACCATCCGCGTAACACTCAACGGAGGAGGTGTAGTGTAATAACCGTCGTACCAAACTATTTCAAACCAACAAACGCTGCCACTCTCGGGTGTCTTTCAACACTGACGCTTGTTCTAGGTTGTTCGAGTTCTCAATCGTCTGTGGTGAGGAGACAGTCTGCCACAGTCTTCAAAAGTTTAACCCCATAATCGGTCTGCAGTCAAATCTAGATAATCATTTTGTTGTCGTGTCGCTGATAAATTTGGGTTTATTCACTGATCGAGTAGCCTATATACTTGGCAATACACGCCGTTCGCCTGGTTTTTAGCTTGCAGTATTTACTGTAACATAGCTACATATATATATCCGTCGGTCAAGTTTACAACCCTACATACGAGGTACAGATTTCATGAAATTTCGATTAGGACAAATGAGATACGACTAGTTAACCAGATCACATAATGGATAATCTTTCTAATCTAGAGTGCAACCTGATTAGACTGTCCAAACTTCCACTATGGATATCGATGGTCATTATTTCACAAGTCGTTATCAATTTTGCAGGTGAATGTACCGTGTTTTTTTTTAAAGTTATAAACACAGTTAATCTTATTGACTATTTGACTTACACAATGTGTGACCTGCCGACGAAACTAAGACAGTTATATTTACACGATCGATTTTCAAAGCATGTGCACTGTTAGGACTTTGACTGTTTGACGTCTTCTGTGTTCTCTGTGGAACAGACTAGTGCGAAGAATAGAAACAGTGACCTACGAGTTTGATTGACCAGGGCCACGACTGTGTGATCAATTAATTTGCGTAGGTAATTTATCGTTCCTCATTATTCTGTCATATATACGGCAATATTTTTAGTATGGCACACTTTCACCGTGAGGCGTTCGAGTTAGCCAACTTGTTGACTATTTGGTTGTTCTGCTTTTTTGTCGTGCACACTAATTGATTGATGACCTATCAACCTGTGTCAATTGTTGTTTCAGCTGTTTATGACTCTACATGTTTTCCATTTTCCAGAATTTTAATTCGAATGAATTTGTGTAGTCTATATGCGTATTGTTGACTACGGTTTTGTTTGGTGATAGCTGTTACCAGTAACATTTAGCTTAAGACTTGTGTCTGCTCGCGATCTTTCTGTAACGGTCTACAATACAGTTTGTTTTTCCGGTTAGGATGTATTCCCAATACAAAGTCGGATTTGATGTTTACTCGTGTGTAACTCGTTACACGCACTAAATGTGTGCGAAGTTCTAATTGTTGTCGTTTTTGGTGTCGCCTAGTGGGGGTCAGTTTAAGGCCTCTCTCCTGACCTGGAACTTGGAGAACATGCTTACGGTCCTCTTTTATTTCTAAGGGTCGCTGACAGTTCAGTGGACTTCATACGCTTGTTCCCGGAATAACCGAAACTTGTTGGTAGTGGACTTTCATCAACTATCCCAGTTGAAATGAGCGTTGGTTTCCATAACCTGTGTTGCCACGTTGTTTTGATTGGTTCGCTGACTCCTGGTGCACAAGATCGTTCCCTCTATTGGTAGGACTGAATGTAAAATACGGTTATTTGCCTTTTTATGCCACTAATGCCATGCGTAACAATTACTTGGCTATTTTGTTGATATTGTAGTACATCGATTGTTCTATCGGCTGTAAGCAATCCAATCTTAATTAGAAAAGGCGACCTCCAGGTATACTGGATCGAAGGTTTTCGCGTCAGCTTTTTCGTGAATTAGTAAACCTGGTGCGTTTCTGGTGAGTAGTTCGTTGTAAATCTAAAATAGTGTGATTCAGTATATGGGATTTTGTTAATTTACCAGTCTTTCCACGAATTTGTTCTAATCAGCACACCATTCAGCTCACTTCGACATAGCAGCTGACTGCTTTAATGTACGTCTGATCTCAATCCATCTCAAGTCCGCTTGCAACATTTCAAGCCTGTGTTTTCAGTGAGTGAATACTCCTCAATCATTAAACGTCTCCAGCTAACTCGCAGTTGAGTACTGTGAGTGAGTTTCTGTCAATGTCGGCTGATTAAAATTTGACTGTTTTTGTGCCTCAAAGACTGGTTCCTGTTTCCTTAGTCGCCCCAGGCTTACATCTAAACCTGACAGTGATGGTGAAAAGGTTTAAGTGTGGATCTTATGTAAAGTTTGTCCATACGATGGACCATACTGTGCAGTGTTTGCTTTGTGACAACTGGTCCCACACTTCATGTCTAGGCATGTCCAATGAAATTTACAAAATATTGATGGCAACACAGCTGGATTGGATCGACCTTGTTTCTCTGTTGTTGCTGGACCACTAGGCAGGCTGCTATGTCTGAAGCTACTACCTCACCATACTCAGTGGATGTACCATCCGCTGATCCACTGGCTGTATTCAGTAAAGTGTTTAAAGCGGACGTCACAGGCACAGTATCATATGCGTCAGTTGCTTCACGAGTAGAGTCAAATAGGGTTATCCCGGTTGCTCCGAAAATGCCCGCCAACAGCGTGCGAGGAATCATGACCAAATTATCAGGTTCTTCGCTCTGCCTTACCTAAGAAGCGTATTCTTGCTGTTAGAGAGAGCTACGATAATGATGGCATAAGTTCGGCGAAATTCTCCACGAACACCAACAACTTGGCTGCTGAAAGTTTGCGCTCATGTGCTCGGGAAGATTTTCTAGTTGCGCCATTGACCTCACATTAGGCACGACCGAATTATCAAATCTGAACGCTCAACCACTCTGGCTTGTGAGCAATGATCAGGTTGCCCGATCGTCTCGAGAGGAGACACAGTTACTGCCTGTTAACTCCAATCGATAACCC
>QNGE01000034.1:90639-105990 GCA_008508345.1 Paragonimus westermani
CGATCGTCTCGAGAGGAGACACAGTTACTGCCTGTTAACTCCAATCGATAACCCCGCGATTAGGACTTCCGAGACAGGTCGAGATCACAGAACTCATTAAACCTGCAAGGCGATATTTTAGATTACTGACCACATTTGAGGTTCCATAGATGACCAGCACTCTTGAATGCAGATGACACTAGTTTTACACTCCACAGCACGTTCCCAGTGTCCATCATTAGGAACCAATAGAACGTCTAGTTTACTCGAACTGTGTCGTACTTTCTTCTTAAGTCAGGTTACTTAGGGATAAATATAATTTTTCGCAAATGCATTAGTGAATACACACTACTTGGCTTCTATTTCGTCCAAAATTGTGCATACATCTGTACCTACCTGTATACATAAACTCACCTTCCAACTGTGAACCTAGTTCGTAGAACTTATCAGTGCAAATGCGCGATGAAAACAAATTAATTTGCAACTAAACCATGTTTCTTATTGTTTCCAAACCAGCGCTGTGGATGTACATAGTCACCCCTCAACTCTGTGATTGTTGGAATTAGTGCAGCCTTAATAGTTCGGGTAGATGGTTTTCGTGTTTGGTTGTTCGCCGAGCCTAGTATATTTGTTGCAAACGTTTCATCACCGAACACGTTGACATCGTCAGTGCATGACCGTCTGAACGTATAGGTTCAGGCGTTATGTTTGAAGGTGTTGCCTCATTTGGCCATAAAACTTTCGCAATCTAAACATCAAGTTCGATGAACAAGCGAACATTATGCCTCCCAACAGTGTTCTATGGAGCTTTCAGCCCGTAAATACCTCGTCGTCTGAACAACTTATGAACTACTTCAACCATCACCAACCTCAAGAAACACTGTACAGTGCGATAGGCTGTCCAACGGTCTGCGGATTGCAAGACCCAGCGAGCAGTGACAGCACTATTCAAATGTCGATTGCCAGTCACTTTAAAATGCCGATGATTTAATATTATGCTCATACCATCAACCCACTTGTTACAGGCTGACTGTTGAGAGAGATTGCTCGTAACTTCCATTCGAAAACGTTGGGTCTTTGATACGTAAAACAAGTCTTTTCACATGTAGACACTTCAATCGGATTTCTCTGCGAGGTCATAACTGAGTAGGGTTTGTTAACGTATCAGTACCTCATAGACACCTCGTAAAATCTATGACACTGTCTGAGCGACCTGTCTACACCACCGAAATTGTGGTGAAAACTGATCTAATAGTAACTGACACGTGGCACTTCGAACGTGCGAAGTGAATTCATCACAGACCAGCCCTGTTGATTAAGCGCTTCGACTTGACCCTCATGTTATTTGCAAGAGGACTAAATAGAGCAGTGTTGTCTGCATAATCAGTACCGGTCATCTTACCACCTGGCGGAGGCTCTACTCTGAGGTCCTCCTCGCCTCTCAGTGTTTCTAGTACAGTGTATACCATATAAATGGGCAGGACGAGAGCGATCCTTAACCGCCGACGAGCGTGACTTGGTGTAGAGGGTGCTCTAGGTGATAGCACACAAATACGCTCTCAAATAGGGTACACAAATTCTTCAATAACTTAGCGTATTTCGCAAGAACTCTTTCCTTAAAAGACTAGCCCACAGGGTATGACGAACAATCGAATCGAAGCAGCCTACATTTCGAAAAACACTGGAACCCTTAAACATTGATAATGGCGTGCCCACCACGGACTTACAATATGCTGAGCATACCCGGGCTCAGTTCCAGAGCGTAATCGTCATATGTGGTTCTCCGAGTTGCAGAATCTATCGCGTTGCGCGTCTTGTGCATATTGACGGAAGTAAGTTAGATACCACTATAGTAGTTGTGTTATTTTCCAACATCTTTTAAAGATGAAAACGATCGTTGGTAAACATCAGTCATTTTGCAACGTAAAACGAAAATGTATGTTCATTCCGGACAAGAGTTCTTCACGAACACAGTCACAGTTTGACTCGAAGACAATCGGCAATTTGTTTTTTTCTCGGATACGTTTCGGACTTTGTTAGATTCTAACCGGTTCGGCGAATCTTACCTGCTCACTGACTGACTCCAAGCATATTCAAACTGATGTGTGGTGTGACAGATTTGATAATTTAGAAGAGACCCGCTTGTGAAATGTCCGGGCTGCGATTAGCTTCGAAGCAGTGACAGAGAGAGCATCCTCAAACGCGGCAAGCACCGTACCAGCTGAGCTGCGAAGCCACGCTGGGAGCTCGGAAATGTCATATTTGGTCTCTGTTGCTCACTTTTTCCACTGTCTTGATTCTTCAACTGCCGTGATAGGCTGACTGTCTTGGCAATGATTTCTCAGTCACTTCTTACAGCAGTCCACAAACGTCAATGCTGAGCAAATATTCAAACTAGTCTCTCGAATAAATCTGTGAGAGTAACCGCAGGAAGAAAATCGGGACCTGTGGCTTCATTATATTTTGTTAATTTAAGCATCAATACCATTTCGGTTTTTCTAGAGAGTTATCGAAAATGCTAGCAATAAACTTAGGGTTTCAGTGTCTCCAAATCCATGAACTGACGGTTGATTAGCCTGTGGAAGGTGAACTGGTGACTCACGATTTCACCCCAGGATGGTACTTCAGGGATGGTAGTACAGTCCACACAAGAAATGCTGTTAAGTCTACTGGAATGAGCGAGTTCTTCTAGGTGGATCATAGCGTCGGTGATTTGAACCACGGAGACTTGCTTGAAAATTGTATTGTTCTCCCAAGATATCCGAATATTTCGAGGATATATTACTTCAGCCAACTGATGCCTCTCTGTACGAAAGTTTAAATTGATTTGCACCGCAAACACTGCTGCTTTCACCGCGAATGTAGATTGACCATGCTTCACACTTCTTGTCCAACAGTCCACAATACACAAGCTGTGACGTTCACCAAGGTGGAACGATTATATATCTGAACTTCGATTAACCGAAGGTTGATTTCTGTTCATCGAGGATCACATTCAACTTTATTCTACTCCAAAGTTCACAGTAGTATGCCTTCATCACCGAATTTTACGTGAATCGTCTCATTGCAACATTGGCTACGTTTGATACACTAAAATTTATTTCATTTCCTTGAACAGTATACTGGACGTAAACACTTTAACTGTACTCGACCTTCTTACTTATGTTTCGATTCCTACCACAGTGCACCGCATGTGTTTTTATGGGTAACTATAACATATTTTACCGCAGGAATGAACCAGACCATTTGTCACGTTTCCGCTGCACTGTTGTATGCTTCTGTAAACCCGAATATATAGAACCATGCCTCATATAAGTATATATATTTACGCACAGTTTTCTGCCCTGTGTCCATTTTAAGATATATATACATATAGATTCAGCCTAAACCGTGCGTAAGTCTAGGTTAATAGGACGCATATTCCTTCACTTCTGCTGATTTAATAATCCGAATAAACGTTGGAGAGAAACCAGTATTTGTACATGAAAGCATGACAACTGGGGAGATTGCCGCTTCGGAACCAAGTCTTCTGGTTGGTAGAAATTGACAATTCCCGTTTGATTTATAAATAAGCAAGTATGTGCTTTTGATATCGAGTCGATTGTCGAAATCGATTACAACACTCCTGAAGAAGCCCATCCGAACTGGTTGAAAAAGGGAGTATTACAACTTGCTCCTGATGTTGTAATGTTCTCAGTCTGTTTATCAGTAACATGCTGAACACAAAGCCCAAACTGTTTGACTTCATTCTTACTAGATTTGGTGCGGATACCTTACAACATGTATATGCTTGTATGGTCTCTGCAGCCTGAAGGTTGAAAACTACCCCGTCTGTTTTTTGCCTGAAGATAAACAGGTTTAATTTTCGTCTTTGTTTTAGTCGGCACAGATCTTGTGTGTGACCGTAAATTAGCTGCGGTGCCCCATTGATAGTCAGTTTGTTAGGGAACGCCTTTACAGCCAGTTCAGGTCTGATCAGCTGCCCGTGTTGGGTTAAAAGTTACACATCGGTTAGTTGTGTACGTTGGAGTGTTATGTGATATGACGTATTCGACTAGCCTTTTACTCATGCCACTCATGTTCGGTCAAACGAGTCCCCCTATGCCATAAAAGAGTGACCCCAGAAGTTGTAACTGGTTGTGCTTTTTGCTACGTTTTACTTGGCTTTGTAGCCAAAACCTTCATCAGATAAAGTGGACGGACCAGTTACAAAATTGATATCATTTTAGAATAGTTCATCACTGATTCGATAGCTAGAGACACATAGAAAACTGGGCTCTGCAGTTGCTGTAGCATAACGAGCTAAGGGGCTAGAAGCTGTGGACCAAGGTCGTTAGCTGGCGCGGGGTTTGAGACTGAGTAGTTGAGGCTCTATTCAACTTTTACCCTTTCCGTACCATTCTATACGCTGTTATGGGTCGACTGAGCATGCTCAGTCCTGGCCAACACATTCCGAACAATTTTGATCAGAATACTCAAAGCTGCAGTGGCCACTAGCGTATCTAACCCGCAATTCAGCCTTGGACTCATGAGAGGCAGACAGACACAAATCATCCACATAGATCAAGGGACTACACACCATCGAGACATCGCGCCTTATCTTTGTTCATGCACAGACTTAGTACTGGTTGAAACGAAATCACTGGATTCGGTGGTTTCATTTGATGTGACTTTTATGAGATCACAAAGAGAGCAGTCGGATGTCGCCTTTCGTGGACGTTCGTGTAGATTCAGCGAAGCAAACACACATATGATATGGAATGTGGAAAAGGAGGCCGAAGTGTGTGAGTCGAGCGAATCCGTATTTGGACTGTATTCGGGGGGGATAGGTAACAGAGATTTGTTTAACTGTTTTTTTGTCGCAGCGGTTGGAGTTACGTAAGTCTTTATCGAGCGAGACTGAATGCTATTCGGATTGTCGACACCCATTTTGACCCTTTTTCTACCTTAACATGGTGGCCATGCTTGTGTGCTTCTTTGATTCGTCGGGCTGTGCTGACCGGGACTTCGGTCCTTGTAGGTTGTACCTTATCAGACTGGCCAAATGCAGCAGCCAGACGAAAGGCAGACGCGTTCATTGTGGATGGTGCCAATGTGTCTTGTTTGGGTTCGGGTTGATGTTTGTTTTAGCCTGGTCCGATTTGGGTGTATGTTTGGTTTGTCTGTGGATTAGTGTTCCTGTGTCTTTGCTGAATCTCTCTGGAAGTGACTGTCGCTGCAGTTCTGAGTGGTTGGTGGTACTGTTTGTGTGTACGTGCGTCACCTGCTGCCTTGTGATACAGACATTTGAGCCAAAGGCTTTCGTTGAGGGCCCTAATCGTTCTCCTGTCCGGGATTGTAAGTCCTGCAGGTATCCGCAGCCCATGTAAACCATTATACCACCACGTAGACCTAATGCCATGCTTCATCGGCCGTCACGCAGAATAACCCGGGTCACCCTACCTGCTGCACATGGCAGGGTGGATAAGCGAAAATAAGCTAGTGTCAGACATACCCTCATACAGCCTCTTCAATACTAACCCCCCACTCAAGTCTCCGTACCCCGAAGACCAACCTGAAACAGGTCCGGGGACGTGAGGCGCTTTCCATTGGGACATAGAATGTGCACACAGCGCCACAGAACGGCCGATTCGATGCACCGCGCTGATCGCGATGGAACTGCGTCGCTATGGAATCGAAGTAGTAGCCTTGAGTGAAAAAGATTTGCAGACCAAGTTAAGTTGATGGAAGCAGGTGCCGAGTGTATCTTCTCCGTGGTAGGTTGCCCGACAGACGGTGCTCGGGAGGATGCCGTCTGTTTTGCAGCCGCCGATCACATCAGTGCTTCGATAGTAAGAAAACCGCTTGGCATCAGCCCACGAATGCTGTCTATGTGCCTGAGACTTGGTTGAGGTAAATGTGTTACATTTGTTAGTGCTTGTGGTTCAACTGTGTGTCACACTGATGATTCAGAGGGCCAGTCCTGTGATCACCTGTCCGCCAAAGTTCAGCCGGCGCTGCTGAATGACCGACTATTTGTTTCAGGTGACTTTAACGCTCGAATTGGGCGTGACTCGGTAGTCTGGTCGGGACTCCTCGGACCCTACGGTGATCGAATGCTCCGCCTGTGTGCTACTCACGTACTGGTTATCACAAACACTTGATTCCAGCTGGATGCGAACGACATCACGACATGAACTCATCCGAGAAGCGATCACTGCTATTTGGTTGACTACGTAGTTGTGCGGTAGCGCGACATTCGTGAAGTGCGTATCACGGGAGTGATGCGCGACGCTGAACGTAAATATCATAGGCTGGTCAGGATCAAACTGTTTATCCGTGTACGCAAGTGCGTTTACAGTGAATCTCCCAAACAACGGCAGAAGTTGGATATCCAACGATTGGAAAATTGTGAGACCAGGATTTTTGTTCAGCGTGCTATTGTTGCTGGTCTGCAAGACGCTGCTGTATCCACTACCCCCAAGGGTATGTGGCAACAACTCAAAAATCAGATCACGGCAGCAGCCACTGGAATGATCGATGTGGAGCGCAAGAAACGCCCTGACTAGCTCCATGATAACAACCTGGTTATCTACAGCTTGGTACAAGAGAAGAATGCCACGTTTCCCCCCATCCACAGTGGACCCAGCCAACGCAGTGAAGAGTGTCACGCTCCGGAACATCCGCCGTCAACTGGCTGAGTGTGTTCGCGCAAGTAACAACTGGTTGAGCAAGTGGGGTGAGCGGGTGCAGGGTTTTGCAGATCGTCGGCAACACAAACAGTCTTACGATTTGAAAATTTGAAACAGTTCATTCCCTTCAGAAGTTTGAACAAAACCGTTGGAACATGAAAACTGGCAGATGCAAGCATTTCGTATTGATTCGTCAGTACTCAGTCAATACGAAAAGCTTGCATCTGTCAGTTTTCATGTTCTAACGGTTTTGTTCAATGTTCTACGATTCGCCGAGGGCGATCTTCAGTCTGTCCATCCAGTCTACTAAAGCACTGGTGGCGTGGACACCAGCTGTTCTTGCAACCAGCCGGAGGACAGTGAAAGTTTGGCGCAAACACTGGTAGCCTACTAAGCTGCCCTGCTACCATTGACTGGGTGACCGTGTACAGCCTGGCGTAATAAGACATCGAACCTTCACTTGTTCTTGTCCCGAATTTGCTAGAGTTGTAGAGAGAGTGGTAAACTACGTGACGGGAAGGCTGCAGTTGAGGATGGACTGCCAGGTGAGGTCCTGAAGAATGGTGGACCGACACTGGGCCGTGCACTACGCCAGCTGGTTCGTTGCATCTGGTGGCACGAGATGATGCCGCAAGATTTCAAGGATGACTTTATCGTGTCATTTTTTAAAGGTAAGGGTAGCAAGCAATGCCCCGACAGCTAACGAGACAGAAGTCTGTTGAGCTGCACAGGCGTGGTGCTTACCAGGATCCTAGTGAACCGGCTGAATACGCATTTCTTGGAAATAAGTATTCCTGAGGAGCAATGTGGATTCCGGGCGAGTCGGAGTACGATCGACTTGGTGTTTGCTGCTCGACAGCTTCAGGAGAAATGCCGGAGACGAGACCAGCCTATGTATGCCCTGTTCGTTTATTGCATCAAGGCCTTCGTTTCCGTGAGCCGCCAGCCGTTGTGTATGGTGCATGTTAGGTCTGGATGCCCAAGTATAATCGCGTGAGTGGACCTCTGATAATTGTGACATTGTCACTGGCTTGAGGCATGGTTGTGTCCCAGCCCTTGCCCTATTTAGTTGATGTTTGGTTGTCGTGGTAACAGTCGCTGTTCAGGAATCTGGGAGGACGGCGTTGAGGTAGAGTGCTGGGCGGATGGGCGCCTAATGTATATCCGACGTTTCGGCACCCCGACCCGGTTACATACCTGAACGATGTGCATGCTGCTGTTCGCAGATGATAGCGTATTGTTGCCGCACAATGAAGAACTGCAACGCCCGTCGAAGGCGTTTGTGTCCGTGGCACCCAAGTTTGGAATGGATTTCAACGCGGGGAAGACTTTTTCCTTCTTTCAGCCTTCTACGGTTGGAGGTGCTGTTTCTGCACCTCCATCCCAAATCCGCATCGATGGAGAGGTCGTCGATAGCTACGCAAACTTTTGCTAATTGGACAGCAATCTGTCGACAGACTTGTCCATAGACCGCGAGCTAACAGATGGTGTGGCGAAGGATAGTGATGCTTCCGGACGTCTTGAAAGACGTATCTGGGAAAATCATGGTCTGAAGATGGCCATCAAGTTGTGTGCCTACTGCTCACTGATGCTGCCTATACTGATGTAAGGCAGTGAAACGGTGTGCTCTCTGTCTGAGCTGTTTCCATTTACAATGTCTGAGACGCATCTTGGGTATTTGGTAGTCGGACGTGGTCCCGATCACTGAGGTACTTTGACGAGTGGACATGGGTGGACGGAAGCCCTGCTGATACTAAATCAGCTTCACTGGTTAAGCTACGACCTTCGGGTAGGTGATGATCGTATCTTGAAACAGCTGCTGTATGGTCAAATAAAATCAGGAAAGTGAAATCCTGGTGGTCAAAGGTGGAGATAACACGATGTTGTGCAGGTAAGTTTTTCAGGTTGAAACATTGATTTTAGATGTTTAGAAGACTTTGGGTTGTACCGAATGGTCTGGAGCAGTAGGATTCGGAGGGGAGTCCGTAAGTTCAGGAAGCAGTTAATGCGCTGCCGAGACCAAAAGCGCGCGATATTCAAGTAAGCCAGCGAAAAGACAACGAATAGGTTTGGCTCAGGTAGGTTATATCCGTTATATCTATTTTCTTCTTGCTCACATCAACCAACGATCGCAGTCATTTGGAACTCATCCACTCCCATTTTCAGAAACCTCGATATCTGTGGCCTTTTCTCCTTACTTCAGCTTTGTTGGTATACTGTATGTTGAGTACACTGTCTGTTTTCTTCCAGTCCAACTTTGCATTCTGTTTCTCCTCCATATCTTCTTCAGAGTTCACTAACGTTTACTCGTTTGCTGAACTACTTCTTGCATTATATTTTCGAGATTTTTCCATCCAGCTCAGATCTTACCAGTGGAGTCTCTTTCTGTTTCTCACTCGAGAGATAGGGTATTTCAATTTCCAGCTCGCCTACCAATTGGCTATCCACCACTGACCGTCTGGACACACAGACCCCACTTACACACATACTGGTCTCATTCCTTCGAGTTTACACCGGATACGTGGTGTGGGACTGGAGCCACAAGTGGTGCGGTGCAAGTTGCTTGCGGTGATGGTTATGCGCAGGCGTCCTTTGGTTTCGGTCACTGTGACAAGCTAATCCGGACCGGATGCCGCCAACCGTTGTATGCCGTACGACTACGCCTATGTGCTTTGCTCAATGCTTTCCTCGCACGTGTTAACCTGTGGCCTCATTAGTCGGACGACTGGGTCTGGGCGTACCATCATAGTTTACTTTCTGCATCGCACAGATCTACGTCCTCCTACTTCATATGATCCAACCAATCCATGTGTCTGTTAGTTCACTCATGTGCGCATTAGGCGCACGATCCCGTTCATCGTTGAAACTCGATGAACCCTTTTGGCACATGAACTGTGTTCTATTTGCAAGTATTCTGTTCTGCTGAAGGAAGACCACTAAACTGTTGGGTGTTCGTACGGGATTTTAATGTCGTGTGAGTGATATGGTTCTGAGTAGTTTTGACACGATGAATTTTAACAACAGAAGAAGATTGTGTCTGTCAGGTTGTAGAACGATCGAAGTTTGTGCCATCAGGTTGTTTCGTACAGTTGGCTGTCTTTTAGTCTCCATACTCGTTGACGTCAGCTGAATCGAATGAAGTAGAATTGGAGCTAGGTCGGATTCAATAACAGTTATTGTTAGAGCTGGTCTACCAACTGATAACTCTCCAAATTCCATGTAACAACAGGTGAACCTCACATGTGCAAATATAACTGAGTTAGGCGTCAATACTGCCGTAATTGTATATTGTTCTGAACCCCTCCCTTTATTGTTTTTCTAGAGAGACACTTTCATTTGGTAGGCTGTCCGACTCGTGTGCAAATTTGAACAGTTGGGTTTACTGATTTAACAAATAGATGGTCGGCCAGCTACCTGTGATGTGAATATTGAACACTCGTCAAATGTGAACATACTAGGCCCTCCACTTGTATTCTTCCCGTTAAAGTGTCAGTTTATGCATTGAGTTACCCGTCTGTAATGGTTGAAACAACACTGTTAAGGCTGCAGACGGCCGGGTTCACGGCAACATAACCCTGTGGCATACACCAGAGAACTTAGGTAAATAGAGGTCTGGTGGTGTCACGCTGTTTTAAACATCATCATCATCAACATCATCATCATAACAGCCATGAGCCTGACCAAAGGTACTGTGGCTCGGGCCGCCGCTCACCTCAACAGTGACGTGGAATATCATAGAAGGAAACGTTACTAAGAAGGCCAACAAATATCAAAGAAGACTAAGCGGAAGAACTAGAAATGGTATGGATACAGGTACGCCATTGACTGTGACACATCGCCATCTTGGATAGCGTCTCTAACCAGCGGTTTGAGTGATCACGGGGACCCCATCCAGGCAGGCGAAGCCTGCCCAACATCAATACAAGACGGTTGTGTGCATGTGAAGCAATCAGTCATAATCCAGTCGACCAATCGGCTGGAGTCACCCGATCGATTTTGCCTACCCATCAACTCTTCCATGGAACCCTTGCAGATGTAGCTGATGTTGAGACCAACATGATGCAGGTTTCATCTATGCTTCCCCACACATCGATTCCACCTGACTCTATTACGACATGCTGACCGATTCCGACCATTCTCGTAGTTTTAGGTACTGAGTGTCTGGTTCCACTGAGTTGATTTGCATAACGAACCCAGACACGAAATCTCACGTTGACTCTATAAGGTAATTTTTCAGGATGACCAGATGTTTCGTGTACGGTTTATTCGTTCTGTACTGGAGTGTGGTGGACGGTTTTGCATCCACCGACTCATAATAAGACTTGAATCGTTCCCCATATCGCTTGATGCATTGACGTTACATTTGGTGATTGGTCGCTTGCGTCAAATCTGTTCAACAAAGACTTATTCTCGGTGGAAACCTGTTGACACACAGCGGGCTAATTCCGTTCGGCCTCCTTCCTTCGGCTTACAGTGAACGAAACTAAATACACTCGGTAGACAAACATAGCGGTTTGCCGATCGGTTTCGACTCCCAACAAGTTGCCCTATTAGTTGATATGGATACATAAGTCGGGGCTAACAAATGAGGTGTGCCCGCCTAATTCCTTGTCAGAACATCAAGAGAAAACCCGTGGAACCCACATTGTTAGAGGCGAAACGGGTGAGAGTGATGAACTACCACAAGGCTGCAAAATCATAGGAAGTAATGGTTTGCAGATGTGAAAAGGAGCTCAACTACATCTTATCAAAATCATTATATATGTACCTCAGGATGTAGCAAAAACTATTGACTAACACATTGTAGAAAGATTCAGGTCGATTCCATCCCCTTTAGATTTGAAGCTGTCAGCTGATTGCGCAGTCTCATATGAGATGTTCAAAAAGTTGGATACACAGGAAACTGCGTAATCGAACTGCCATTCAAACAATGCAATTTGTCTGAAACGGAATCATTTTCTATATTTGTATTGTGGAGATAATCAGGTGACGGGACCAACAAACTCCGCTTATTCGGTCCCAACATATTCACACAGCTTAATAAGGCATGGTAGTTTAAAGAGTTCATTTGATGTGTGTTCGGACACTTGTGCTGGTATAATACTTGCCTGTTAGAAGGCGGTACAGTAGCATCCAATATAAATTGTGATCTATACCTGATGTGTACACATTTTCACGTGCATCACTGTGGACTCACAAGCTTGCCCAATTGCCCGTTAGATTCATCTCTGGCGTACCAACTGTTAATCGTACTCTGTCAGCACCCACACGAACTGATTATCCTAGATTCGACCGGTTTCCAGGAAGCTCAGTACGCCAAGTCTGTGGTAATATTTCATGTTTAACGCAACTACGTGATTTATTGTGTTCCATAATCCTAGTTTCATTCACTCACGACTGCAAGGTCTTATAACTGGGAAGACTTGTACTTAGAAGTTAGGCAAACGCAGTACAAAGCTAGATTAACTGATGTGTACGCTAGGTAAATTTTACATGTATGATCATTTCACTTCACTCTTGATGTATGTTTGACACAGGAAATTTAAACAAGAACTGGTGGGAATCCAAAACAACGACCGCCAATTTGCAGCCTGACTCGACATATCAGAAACATCCACAATCCGGCTGCTAAAACACGAATCCGGTTGAAAACAGGGCGATTAGGTCCAGATGAAAAGAGAGTGGCAGATCAAGGGAACTGAGGCCCACTCTATCGACGCTTCCAAACGCACGGCAATTTTTCAAGAAGCATGCGAGCAAATATCGTTTTCCCATCAAACGATGCCCGAGTGAGCAAACAAGAACAGCAACAGCACTTCGTGAGCTACTGTGGACGACCTGAATGAATCCTGTGATGTTCATTTAAGTTCTGGCTCGAGTAAAGATTGGTTTTTTGACAAATTCCAATGTCGCGGACGAACATCATATCGGGTGGAACTTGGCTGTTCTATTTTTAAGGGTCGTTATGATGTGTGCCACTTCCGTTTTTAATTCTGACTACTTAAATCGTGCTAAATAGTTTATTCGTTTAACAACAAATGAGAATGGGTTCACTAAAGGATGTACAACCCGAGGAGGCGCTTGCGATCGGTGGATGAACACCAAAACAACAATACCAACCAGGAACAGACCAACATAAGCTTCTTCGCCGACGTTGTTGTGGATTACTGTTTGTTAGGTGCTGAGAAGTCGGCAAATTTACACTGTTTTGGAAGCCGAGCTAATAACTCAGTCAGAGGTTGGCTAACAAGTGCAACACGTAGCTTGTTAAACTGCATTTTAACTGGGCCCTCGGTGCCAGCATACGGACGGATAGAAGAATAAAGTTCTGTAATAGCTGGGAATAACTTTTTTGCTTTCGTATTCAGATTATGGGTGAGCTCGTCAAAATCGAAAATGATTTGTGTTGAGATGTTCGCCGAGCTTGGTATTTGTATTGCAAACGTTTAATCACCAAAAGAGTTGATATCGTCAGTGTGCTTAAGTGTTTAGGCGTATGGGTTTGAGGGTGGGGTTAGTTGAAGTATGACGTATATGTGCACTTATATGCCTGAGTGATTTGACCTCGTCACCTGAATTCTGGTCAATTACTTTCATTCCCTAAACCCGAGCTACGAGCAACACCACCACCGTTTCCAGCTATCAGAAGTAAAAAATTAGTTTACTGACATGAAAGAACAGTCCACTCATCCTTTCCATAATGTGCCAGACTTCACGGCAGACTTTGCCGCCCAGTCATATGTGGATGTGTACTGAATCCGAATGATCCAATTTACGCCTGATAGAATTTGAATGTATCCTCCGAATAACAAATTCTTGCTTTATAAGTCATTCTTTCTCCCTACGGAGCCTTTCCAGGGACGGAGAAAAGAATTCATCTCCACGAATGAGGATTAGTTTCCAAAGGCAGCAAATATTGTACCATACGTTTAGATGGTTGGTCACCAGCCTATGGCCCGACTTACTGTAACCCACATGAGAGAGCTTCATGAGTGTGTGATCGAGGATATTGAATACGGACCGAATGTAGACCGCATTTAAGGAAGGCTGAATAGAGGTGGCTGTCCAGACATGCATGAAGAGTCACAGTGTTGTACATGGTATGGGTAATCAGGAAGATGATATCGACTAAGTTGAAACCACCCCATACGACGCACAGTGATATGCCAAGGTCACCAAAATTGATCAACAAAATTGTCACTCCCGTCGCACACACGAACAGAACATTTTAGACGATCGGAAACATCTTCACAATACACCAGTCTCAATAAGAAAAACTCCAAAGTCTTCCCATATTGCTTACCAGCCAGCCCTTTGGAAAATTAACCAAGGTGTGTTTCTTCTCAAATAAAATGTCCGGTGGGGTTGTTGGGGTTCGGTAATGTATGTGACACTTTTGCTCAAAAAGCCTTGCTTGCTCTGCTACCACCAAATGTGACTAGCTCTAGCTGTCCAAGAATTGTCAGAGACTAGTTGGACAAACGAATACGATTTACTCCTATGTTCACCCGCTTTAGAACAGTGGTATTCTTCATGCTGTTGCATGATCAGCACGCCAACTGTAAAACGTTTGTTTTTCGTTATGTTGACGACGTGGTTTTGGGTCGAGCACATCCCGACCAATACTCCTACCTTGACGAGGTGGTCGGACTTGTGTACTGTTTTGATCCGGCGGGCTATGTTGACTAGGACTCCGGTACTTCCAAGTGCAACCTTGTCAGACAGGCCAAAGGGGAGCAGTCAGACGAAAAGCAGTTACACTCATAGGATTGTATGTCGCACTACTGACCGCGTAGGAGTGCTTAGGTAGTGAGGCACGATCCTATGGGCATACAGCAGAACTATTTTTATAGTTGCGGCACTGCTGTCTTCCGTATCAGGAAGAAGGGGGTTAGAAAAGGTACCCTCAAACAAAGAGCATTCCGATCGCCCAACGGCTGACCGTGACCGACGGTATATTATCCAATACGGTCGAAAAACATCAGATATCTCTCAAAAGCCCGATGTAGCTTCGAGTACATCCGCTGCGCGCAGCAGTGTTCAAAATCAGACATTAGTCTTATTCACTGCGCCCTCGGGCTAGGCAAGCCCCTCACTGCCAAGTGAGTCAGACTCTTGAGACATTGACTCCGGGTAGGATCCCTCAAACCAACCACCTTCCGCGGCATAAACGACCGGGAAGTGTCAGAAGTTATCGTTCTCTCGACAGTGACATTACTAACTGGCCACGACTTTCTCCTACTGTTTACCCCCTATTTATCCTGCCTTCCATATGCCTTCGGGCGATAATTGTTTTCTGAAGCCAAGACAACTGGTAAACGTTGGTGCCTTCAATGTCCGCATTCCCCGTCAAATCGGTCAGCAAGCTGCTCTTGCAAGTACTCTCTCAAGTCTGGAGCTTGATGTGTGTTGTTTGCCGCAGACTCGAGTCTACGATTCTAGCACACTTATCCATTTGAGCTCACCTCTAGACAACTGTCTCAGAATTTCTGTTGACACCGAAGCTGAATCTCGCGGTCAAGCTGGAGTGGGAATCGCACTGGGTTCCCGAGTAGAGCAATGTTTGCTCGATTGGATCCCCGTGTACAGTCGCTTGTGCGCTGTCAGACTCAATACGTCGGTAAAAGTCTGTCGACGCAAATCAGAAAGGCGTTGTGTATTCATCATATCGGCGTACGCTCCGACGGACAGCTGTCCGGAT
>QNGE01000034.1:108216-128554 GCA_008508345.1 Paragonimus westermani
TGATGATGATGATGATGATGATGATGATGATGATGATGATGATGATGATGATGATGATGATGATGACGATTATGACATCCAGGTACTTATGACAACGAAACACTCCGTGATGTATTCAATAAGCCAGCACAGTGATCAGCTTCCAAAAACATAAAGTGGGATTCCTGGGAATGCCAGATTATAGTCCTTCTCCCTACAACTACATAGTCTGTTGCTAGTTTACTATATTTTCCAAACCCTATTCGCACAAAACTGTCCTAATATGTTCCAAAGTCTATATCTTGATGCCATTTTTTATGCTTAAATGGTCAGCCCACATCAATGAATTCACTTTTGAAAGTTTATGTCTTTCGTTTAATTCCCTTCCGTATATTTTCGGACATAATAAGACGTTTTATCCAGTGATGCGATCTGCCACGTCGCTTATTTCGTTTTCGTGCAACGTTTGTCAGGATATCGTTGAGGTCTTTGGCTGCCCAGCTGGAAAGAGTGTTACTACCTCCGCTTGCCCAGTTAAACCCAATTCCTCAGTGTCGTTTACAACTTGTGACATATTTTCTCTTTAAATCAGGTTATGCCTATTTATACCCTCGGCATAATGTACACAGTCAGTGTGCTTTCTTTTCACAGATTCACTGGCTGTACAGACCGTCGCTTTTGAAACATTCTACACACAAGTAGTTAGTTCCCACATTTGTGTCCCGTTCTCTTTATAAAAAAACCGTGAATTCGCAGTGTCTTTGAAAATGTTTACTCGCATAAATGAGAGCGTCTTAGTTCTTCGATGATTCACTAAAAACCACTCTTTGTACTGATAGTGCGTTACAGTTCACCTCATGAACACACGGTACTCTTCCTAAGGTATGCACTACTAACCGAACACACAAGACAACATAGGTTCTCGGTGGAATGAAAAGATCAGCTGTTTTCTACAGAGTGCACTTCAGATCCCAAGGGTCAAAATGATGCTGACAAACGAAGTTGACCCATTTGGGGTGGAATCGTAACAACCAAGAACCACAAGTGTGACCCACAATCAAGACAGGGAATGACTGCTTCAGGGTCCCCCAGGGAATTTGTCCTGTTTGCAGCGACACTATAGCAGTGTCTGGAACATACTTGAAAATCCACCTATCACGTGCAGCAACCCTCTGTTTGGCTTTGCGTGAATTGCATAACCAAATTACAATCTCGCGGTTAACCAACCAAAATTTTCAAGGCTTGTGTTCATCTGGGCATTCTGGTGTCGTTGCTGTACCGAGTCTTAGCAGAGTAGTCAAACATGTTCCAGTCTGCCGAAAAGTCTACATTTACAACCGGATCACTGTCTGCATCATCAGCGGTTTTCAAACGATCCTGACCGCATCGACTACTTGGCTCTAGCTAATTGAATTTTGGTGAACACTGTTGAGAAGGAACAGAAAACGATTTGCTTCTATGGTGGATTTACACAAGGTTAGACGGAACATTGTTCATTAATAATAAACGAATGTCATCACTAGATAAGGACCGGTTACTGTCACTCAGGCCGATTGATTCAACAGTGATATTGTTAGCGAACGATTTAGATAGTCGATTACTAATTGGTCATGCAATGTCACTTCCTTGGTCTCTAGTACCGCAGTGGCATGCTTCAGTCGTAATCTCGACTTGTTTCCGTTCACACCTGCTTTTCTCTGGCGCACTTTTTGAAGTCGATTTAAAAAAGCCCGCAGTGTGACGGTTTACAAATCTCAATGACTACTGGGCAGGAATGGACGGTTTGATCACCACAACGACTCAGTCAGTCGTGGCAATAATTCTAGGTATGACAAACCACCGTCTCATCGTCCTCCAATTTAGGGGATGGAAGAAGGTTGGCTTATTTTTCCGGATAAGTGCCAGTTTTTGAACCCCACCAAACACCGGCTACTTTGCGGTATGAACGTTTGCGCCAAAGGCTTTGGCTGAGAACCCTAAATGTTCTTCTGTCAAGGTCTGAGGTTCCTGGCAGTATCTCAGCCCACATACGAACATGAACATTCACAGCACCAATTTGTCCCCACTGCAACAGCCCTCTCTCACAGTATAAACTGGGTCGCCCCATCAGCTGATTACTGCTGGGAGGATAGGCGGAAACATGTTTCTGCTGACCCCTCTCCTACTGACTTACCAAATTTAGCTGTCAGGCCCCGACCTATAGTTTTAGCAGTTACTCTGCGGGTTCCGCTACGGATAGTAACACTCTGTCGGTAAGTCACATCTCTAACCGCCCGTCCTCAGGCCTCCCTCGTTGCCTGCTAAGACCTCGAGTGCGAATTCGTACAGCTGATTTCAAACGCTCATACCCTAATACACATTGGTCAACAGGCCTCTGTCGCACGAACGTTATACTTGTTCAATATAGGTATACGCTGCATTTCGGAGGCTGGAATCCAAGACGCTGGTCAACGTACGGAACAAACAGCGCCCCATACTCTGCTTGACGCTGGTTATATTCTTTAGTTGTCTTCACGGTTGCCACTATCCGTCAGGCTGGAGTAGATATAGTCTTTACCACGACGGCTGTGGTGGTAACATCAACAACAGAATGTGTGTCGTCCCTTTAGTTGGTTCAGTTAAGGCCACCTGTAGAGGCAAAACCTTCAGAAATCTTTACGTCGTGTCTCATTATGCTCCAACTGACTGTGGCGACGTCGATGTGAAGGATGCTTTTTACTCAGAAATGGGCGCCCTCCCTGGGTCGACATGTAGTTCTGATACAGTCAATCTGGCTGGAGATAATAACGCCCAGTTCAGCTGCCTTGTTAAGGTCAAGTCTCGTTTTAGTGGCATATGCGGGATAGCATTAGATCGGGCGGACAACGGCGGACGACCTTTACAGCTGTGTGCTGAGCATAAGTTATCTTCAGCCAGCTCCAAACCTCAGGCATCGTGCACGTCACTGTTAAGCTTGGTGCTCTTTTTCCCCGAATCAGACCTGGTCTCAGACAGACCGCAAAGCTTTTAACTACAGGTAGCGGGGCTCCATTCAGGACAGTCGTTCTTACTGGAACTGATATTTTGACTGAGATCATGCAACGGTACACTGCCATTATGTTCTTACTTTTTCTGAGCAAAGACCCCACAGACAGCAACGGCTAACTGTCAAGGAACTGGCTGTAACTCCAGTAAAACAAAAGTACCAAACCAGCTTAGAGAGCAGGCTCAGCAATTCTCACCATGAAGGTCCTAATAGCTGCCAAGCCATTCAAGAATCCAATTCCATGGAGTGCGACACATCCGTTCGTGGGTTAAAAAACAGTGAATCACAAAGAAACCATGGGGCTGTTAGACGCCAGACGGAATAATCTTCCCAGAAGTTCATATAAAATGTCTGGGGAGATATCCAAGGGATGCTGAACTCTAGCCTAGTCGCCGATCGTGTGGCTTGGCTAACAGAAGAAGCTAACAACTGGAAGCCGTTTTCGCTTCAGGTAACATCTCCCGACCCTTCAAGCCTACTCATGCCACTAATCCAAAGAGATCGTCTGTCACTGTAACTATCAGTGATGCAGACGGTACACTCATCCATAATAGGTCCAGAAGGTTGGATCGCTGGGTGGTACACTTTGGAGGACAACCTAACTGGCAACAACCTTGTAATGTAGCAACCTGGTTGACAGATTTAAAACTACCCAGTAAAAGTGAGACTCGCAATTGCATTTCAGCTCAAAAATAATTGGGATGCTAGCCCAGATGATCAGGTGCCGGCACTTTTCAAGGATGGTGGAAGGCGTTCGTTAGAGAATTAACTCGGTTGTTTCAAGTAGTGTGGACGGCAGAGGAACACCCCTCCGTGTTATGTTCATTTGATAATAGTAGCCATATTCACGAAAGATATGTGGGGCTCATGTAAAAACGGTAGAGAGGTTAGCTGCACCACAGTACTTATAAGAACTCTGGCATCTACTGTACTTCGTCAGTTCACTGCAGTTAGGGGTGCAAACATCAGGGAAGAACAAGCAGGTTTTCACCCGAGGTGGAGATGTATAGACCACGCTTTTATCCTCCGTCAAATTCTGGAGCAGCGTCATGTGTACATCCGACCAACAATCCCTGTATTTCTCGACTGCAAAGTTATGTTCGATTTGGTAGATCAACCCAGACTTTTAGAGTCGTCTAGAAGCGGGGATGTACCGACCAAGTACGTAAGCATACAATCAACGCTCTATTCCCATAATTCAGCTTAGGCTAGAGTTTAGAGTGAACTGTCTGACAGTTTCAACAGCAAGAGTGGAGTACATCAAGGCTGTCCACTTTCAACATTTTCGTTCAACTTTGTCATAGACGGAACAATGTTGGACCGTCTCCGGCACTCACAAGATGCCGACGTGTGCTTTCTGCCTGGTGAAAGACTGACTAAGTTTCATTGTGCTGGAGAAAACGTTTTGTCGTTTTACTGATAAGTAGTGTGGCAGGTTTATGATTTTAGATGAGACCCAACTGTGAAAAGTNAAATGACACGAACAATGTTAGACGTTAATTCGCAATCTGTTAGATATTTCGTAGTGCGATTTGAGGCCTTGGAATACAAAGGGTTCCTACTGGATATTGATAACAAAGATCTTCGGTCAGTTTGTGTGCTTGAGATGCCGCGTCAGTGACGGTGGATGTGTAGGGAATGAAATAAAAGTGTCTCAGGAGCTAAGACAGTGTTCGCTAATCTAGGACACTTTTGGCATCAAAGAGTCGTCTCTCTGTAGCCTAAGGCTCACGAATATGAAGCGACTATGAGGGCTGTATTACTGATCGTCAGTGGAACTTGGCTGTTCAGGGTTGAAGACGTGAAGCATCTTCAGGTAGTCAACCACCGATGTGTGTGTTCAGTCGCTGGCATCGAGTGACACTAAGAAATAAGCTAGAAAGAGGTTAGAAAGCGGGTATCCATTAGTGGCTGCTAAGTGAGTCCTTCTTCTATTCATTCCTTGCGTTTACACACATCTAGATGACTAAACCATGTACCAAAGATGCCAGCTAGCTTTCTGGCACACCGAGCATTCTTTGTCGACGCTGTGGCTGACTGGCGTAAGATGCGAAATGGACAGATGATGACCTGGCGTAGAGAACTGATGTCGTTCACCAAGGGGTGGCCACTGCAGATCAGGCTAGTCTACTTTGCTAGGACCCTCGCGACCCACAGAATCGGTGACTAGAGACGTTAGGTGAGATGACGGCTAATTGGGTTCAACGGCATAAATGTTGTCCTTGTTTTGGCCGAGTTATGTGTGATTTGAATGCACTTAGTAACGCGGGGCAGTGAAAGCTGTGGGGGAGCTGTCTTATTGTTGAACGCTTACTTTTGCCTGCAGCTTGGTTGTTTGTTTGCAAGGTGTAAGCACCTTGGTATTCATTGTTTGAATCTAGACTTAACGAGACCTAATTCCATCTTCTGTTTTTTTCTTCTTGACCAGGGCTTACTTTATTTACTATGATCGTGTGGTAGTTAAGCATCAGTGATAGCCACTGATATATTACTGTCTGTGACGATGATGATGACCAGCACGATGATGATGAGGAGGAGGAGGAGGAGGAGGGGGTGGTGGTGGATAATAATGATGAAACCCTCAATGTGGTCATGCATTTGATTCCATTTGCGGTACTCCACCATCAGTCAGTAATGAATTTCACCTTTACGCCAGGCCTGTAAAATCACATGCTTCTCGGCTCGCGTACAGTCGAGTTGTTTGGTTTACCTTGCAATCGATCTCGGTGTATAATTTCTACATTGACTATCGCCACAATTACCGGTAAACTAACTCAGTGTGGTGGTGTTTATGTCGATTCAATGACCTTGACCAGAATGCACGCAGTTGGGTAGTTTTATCCGGTCACGATTAGAGTCGATCAGACCTGTTTAGCGTGATTGTCACTAACACCTATAACAGCGCAACAGGAATAGTGATATTTGTTTAACGAGCGCGAATCCGTCAAGAATGAGTATTTCGGACGGCAGAAGCTACTTGAACCTCCTGAAGATTGTCGGTGACAGCCTAACAGTGAGCAGATGCCAGAAGCTGTCGTTTAATATCGTCGAACGGTGTCACTGATTATCAGTCCAGATAAATTTTTTTCCACCAAGCTTTTCAAACTGTTCAGAATTAGTAGGATGAGTCAGCCTTGAGTAATAGAATAAGCAGTGGTAAATCAGCGAATGAGACTTCTGAAAGACATCTTTATCCTGTCCTGCAACGTATATGGGCTCTCAAATTACCTCTTACAAACGGTGGTCTGACGTTCTTCGCTCACACAGTTGGGTTTAGAATATCTCATTATCATAAAATAGTCCTCTCTACGTAGTACCTCAGCCTAGCACGATAGCGCAGGCGTTGTCGTGGTTTTACCTTTCAAATATAGCCGGCAGCACTGACGGACATGATACCAGTCATGTCTCCATGAGATCGTTTGAGTCAAGTTAGTCGTTAGTAAGGAAATTCATTCATACAGGGCACTGGTGATGATCTAGTGGTTAGACAATAGTCAGATCATATAATCAAAAGCGTGGTGCTGCTCATTAGAAGTGAATCAACGCGAGGCCGAAACGATTGTGGAGGTGTCAATTAATTCAGTGCGGAACGGTTGAATGTCTGACAGTGCACATCAATTAAAACGGCTCTGAACTACGTGGACATTTTGGTGACTATCGAGAGATCACAACTCCTGTTCTGAGTAGCCACAATATTCCCGTGTAGCTAGAAAAAGGCAATTACCAGAATAAACAGCCAAAAAGTAAAAATAAGGGGGAAAACGATGTTCTACTTATATTGTTTCATAAAATTTACACATATGAATATCCTTTTTGTAGAGCAAAAGAGTTGCCTGTTTTTGCCGAATCAAAAAAATATACTGCCTATTCATATTCGCCTTCCTGACCCACAAAAACCGACGTCACGTCTAAGATCAGGACGGAAGATTTCCTGACCACTGATGTTGGAGAATGTAGGTCTCCGGGGCTTTCTCAACCACACGTGAAGCTAGACTACGTCACCACGGATGGAACGCTGAGTGCCGGATTGGGTATTGGCTAATGCGTAGGTTACAGTGCACAGAACTTGGCCTTAGAAATGACATATCAAAATTTGCTGTCATCGTGAGAAGAGTTTATGGTGAAAAGCTACTCTATTCACCGCTTATCCAAACCCCAACACAATATATCTAACAAGGGATCAATCCATAGTTCGCATTAAGGCATAACAGCAGGATTGGACGAAAGGCTTCAACGTTACACTTCCTGCAACTTGTAAAATTTCTTATTCTATACTGTACTGATCAGCTTACTATTTGACTTTACAGATGCCAGTGTGATCAGCAAATGACAGACTGTGATTTCCTCAATACTGCTTTACATCTATACATGCCGATTTTTGTCTCACGAATACAGAACTGTCTACTGCAACCAGCACGAGATCTTCTCTTCACCATTTGTATGAGAGGTTTCAATTCGAATACGATTTCTAGGATCATTCGAAGTCCCTAATTCCGAGTATTACAGAGTTGCCAGAGTCGTCGTTTAGTTGAACAAGTATTCGGACAACTACTACTGACACATCAGTACGTAGTGAGAACACCGTCAGTTGAATCGATTGAGGCGGCTTTCGGATTGTCAGATGAAAGCCTCCTGGGTGTCACAGCAGTCAAAATAAATATAACCTGTGAAACCCCTGTCTTTCAAAGAAAGTCTGACTGAGCAAACAGCGGCAATGAAACTGCGAAAGATTGATGAAAACGGGGGAACCGTGCGTTACAGATGTGAAAGATCAAAACAGTGAAGAAGGTTACGCTTGCAAGGCAAAAAGCTAACATTCAGGTGGACGCTTCACTGTTTTTTTGCCAAACTAGAAAAATTTAGTAACAGATGTGAGCGTTGAGGAAGTGGATCAGTTAAAGGTAGAAATTAGTCAGAGTAAGTTCTGATCGACACGGTGACTGCAGTTTCAATTATTCGGCCAAGATCCGGAAGGATTCTCAACAGCATAGAATGGGTTTCAAAAATATGGGCTTTTCTCAGTGTAATGTCGTTAGTTTGGTGCAGCATTACGTTCAAACAAGTGATTATGTGGTGAGGATGAGCAGTCGCACTACACTACTCATACCACTACTATTCAGTAGTGAGGCAGGAACATGTGTTTTGACATCGAAGTAGCCGCAGAAAAAATACAAGGAGAAATGGGTTGCAGCGTGACATGAGATGTTTCCGGGTACATAAAAGAACTGAGCATTGGCATCCGTGGGAACCGTGACGTTCTGGGACTAGTGTCGCACACAAACGAGTGTATTTGTTTGTAGTCACTTTGAATCGCGTAACCCATATATGGGTTTATTGATTAAACAGTCCTTGTGCCTTCCGCACTCGTGGCCGACAACAGTTATATCGCCATTGGTAAAAATAATCAGAGATTTGGTTTTATTTTCAAGTTGAACATCACTCACATTTGGTCGCAACGTACGCATTCAGATGGAATATCCAGTTAGCCTCTTTTGAAAGGAAGCATTAGACTCGAATTTCGATCTCATTAGAGCTGGTCACTAGTACATATGCTTGTCACGGCCGGGATTTGAACCCCGGTCACGTTCTCATGAGGGAACCACGCTTGCTACTGCGCCACTGACCTCACATTACTCGGGATTATCCAATGGAGGTAACAGAAAAGTTACTGTCTACTCTTGAGACGATCCAGCAACCTGATCATTGCTCACAGAAGAAAGTGACCGAGCATTCAAATGTGGTAATTTGGTCGTGCCTACTATAAAATCAATGGCGCGGTGGTCAGCACAGTTGCCTCATAAAAGCATGGCCGAAGTTCACATGCAGGGCGCGAAAAGAATACGGACTACTGACAAACTCTAATGAGAGCGAAACTCGAGTGTAACGCTTCTTTTCGAAAGAGGCTGGTTGAATATTTCGTCCGAATGCAAAGACTACGACCAAACTTGAGTGACGTTCAACTTGAAACTGTACCATCAGACGGATGATACTGAAAACAGATTTTCAGGGTCACATATGCGTCGCAATGAACCCAAAACATTATAAGCCTTTTGACGAAGATTGAAATGGCTCTGATAATGAAGCTTGAGTAGAATGCTAATAAAAACACCCGAAGTAATTTCGATTTTTGAAAGCTATTTGTTGAGTGAATTGACTCAGATATAGTAACGGTTTAGACATGAAAATCTTCTCGATCCGAGACAGTTTTTACAGTGTTAGCCCGAAAGATTTTCGGCTAGCCGACGGAGTTCATTTGAACACTGATAATGCTGGGAAAAATGATGGTAACAAGAAAGCATGTAGTCCGTTCAATTTCTCTTATTTTTGACAGTAGTGAATTTGACGGAAGTGTTTGGTTTAATGTTGACATCTGGTGACTCTCTTTGATGTTCAAAAGTGTAGGAGTGGTTTTGATGCGTTGGAAAATGTAAAGATATTTACAAATATGGAATTCTAATCTGCATAAAAGTGTGTCCCAACCGAAAGATCGAGTGGGAGCAAATTGACCCTTACTGCTAGTGATAACAAAGGAACCAACTCCATTACCCACACCGGAATTTCTTTGGCCATCATAATCACTTTTTAAAAAAGTTCAACAACTGACATAGATAGGAAAAATCACCGAGAAATTACCAGTGACTCCAGAGCTCCATGAATACAGCAGACATGATTAGTGCGACGATCATAACTGCGCTGAGGAAAGAACGATTCAGCGTAGAAGAAGCCAGTCATGTTTTAATGCAGACCAAATGCAATTAGTCAACGAAAGAAAATGTTCGACAGTCGCTGGAACTTTCGAGCAGTGCGGACAGTATGTTTGGTCGACGTATCCACGTGGAAATTAATCGAAAACTATTGAAACAGATCAGTTAGATGAAAACCCAATAAAAGCTTGTCTGCTGATCAGTATTCATGCCGAACTTACCAAGCTGCCGTTAACAGGCCAGAAAATTTAAGGATACATTGGCTATGGCGACCTAATGGTATATCGATGCACAACAGACCTCACAGACATCGTAAGGTGACTGTTCAGTTCCACGGTCAATCTGTTGAGCAGTGGGCAATATTACTGACAATACAGTGCACAGAAAATCAATTCTAATCCGAAATTACTTTTTGCATATTTATTTCACTTTAGTGATTTTCCTCGACATCTCACAAGTGTTCAACAAAATTAGTTGGCACTCTTTTTCATGGTTAATCTCAAAAATTTTAAAGTACTCCTCAACATCTTGTGAAGAGAAACTGACTTCCGCAGATTTTAATTTTAAAGGATCTGGTGTGCCTCACGTCATTTCGAGAAAGTGCTCAGTCACAAAATGACTAATAAATGGTCACTGTCTTAAGAACAGGTGGAAAGCACTGTCTAAAACATTTCAAAGTACAAATCAACCTTTCATTACAAGTATACATAAATGAGTTGCCTGGAAACAGAAACGAAGATAGCGCTGTGTTTGTGACTGAAATATGATTGCAAGAATTTAAAAGCGTAGCTTAAGATAATTTTCCAAGCGAAGGTTCCGTTTTCTGCGTCCATGCTGGGGGACACTGAAAATATTGTTTCTGCTCGGTGTACTTATGTGCATCAAATCGTCAATTCCCAGGTGTACGCAATCAGAACCAGAAACAAATCGAGAATACAAACAGAACGGAAACTCAACGTGTATTGTACAAACTTTTCATGGGGGCTTGTGTATGACTAAACGACACCGACATGAACTGATAACTGAAGCCGTTAAGGATCCAGGACCTGAAATTACGTGCAAATCGGACTGCGAACGGCACCATTTTTGCGCATTAGCCAACACAATTGCGACTAACCAAAAGCGACTGCTGCAATAAACGAACGGCAAGCAAACATTCTTCTGATCCTATGGACAATATAAACTAGCATTTCTGGAATTAATTTCCACATCGTACAACAAACAGACTGGAATTATCTCCAAGGGGTTATTTATGTAATCATTGTGAATGTTGATCATAAGTTTGTAAAATTGGCCAATCTAACCTTCTTGAACAAAAGTCATGTCCTTGATGAAACTGCCTTTGATTTGCGTCGTGTACACACATTTTTAGCTGGCTGGCGTATTCAGTAGCCAATGTTTCAAATCTCCCCAGCCCTTTTTCCTCTCAACGCTGTCCATACGAGACCCTTAAACAACCAGCAGCACGTAACATCAATCGTCGTATTGCCAACTGGTTGGTCTTTAATTGGGGTCTCTTCTTCGGAAATTGCGTAGACGGCTGATCGATAAATCGCTCCAATTTTGTTTTCACTTTACAGCCGTTTGGGTCGTTTCATTAGTACATTCGGGATTATTCGTTTCAAGGAAACTTTACAGCAGTTATAACGACAAATATCAAAGTGGCTCACCCCATATATTTTGATTTTAATGTAGGGTCTGAATTGCTTAACTATGGAGCTTTTTGCTTACAATATTTGGTCGCACTAATTGCATATATGCACTTCAAAGTTCGACCAGTAGACCCAGATTAGAGTCCGGGGTATTTATACTGACTGTAAAGCGAAATACGATGAGAATATTAGATAATAATTTGATCTCGGATCACGCACCTGCATTTGGATTGGAATAGGCCAACTGGCATAGCAGTAAAAAACAATAGTCTGGTTGAATCTAGTTATTCTGTTTACTTTTCGTCATGTGCAGCTTGTGAAAACTGGTAAGTTACTTTAGCGGCTGATGCGAATAAACTGAAGTGCTAACATCTCGTGGAATGTGTTTTCATTTTAGCTTGACTAAAAACATCAATACACTAAAAGATAAGCATAAGCTATAACTGATAGTATCGTGATGTTACCGACCATGAGTAGGGTTCACTATCTGAGTGGAGAGCTAGACCTCGTTGGAAGAACTTGCACTGGTATAAAACGCGATATCGTGGCTGATCCCTCCATGTCACTGATCTTGGCAAGGTGTTGAACAAACTGCCGATGTTTCTGTCTGGAAGGTAGCTGTTTTTGACAAAATACCAAGAGACTGACAATAAATACCAACGCAGCGTCATGGAACAAAAACAGCCTTAGTGGCTTCTGTTTACCAGTCAGAGTCGGTACTCTCAGTAGATGTCATGCCTCTTTTCTAATTGAGGTTCGGGCCAGTCTTAACAAACACCGAGTGGACAGTCTATGAAATTAGTGTGGTCCGATCTGTTTCATCTATTCACTTTACGCATTCACCATCTCTGTGAATGTCGGTTCTGAATCATTTGCCTTCTTCCCGTGTTCTACATCTTGTCTAAAGCAATGTATAATCCACTCCCTAACGGTTGTCAATGAAAACGTAAAAATTAAGTGGCAGAAACTGTTGGAGGAATATTCATGGATTAAAATACCAGCTTCTATTCTGTTTGTACTCATCAGACAAGGGTGGCTTGAATCGGGTTCGTTTCAGCAATATTTCGCAGCCGATGATCTTATCAGCAAGACAAGCAATCTCAAGCTACTTATCAGTCCTGTGAGTATTTAGTTGGGATAAACAGCTTAACATAACTGATATGTGACTTGTTCACGCCCCACTAATGCAGATGGACCAGAACTACAAATTGTTTTTCAGGCTGTTAATCTGACGCGGCTAGATAAGCTTACATCGATTTGCTGCAATAAGGATCATTGAGTCAACTCGGTTTTGCTTTACATTAATCTTACTGTCTAACGCGATGTTGTCCGAGTTTTTACAAACCGAATTATGTTGTGGACGCCAGTATCATCTATATCGCATACTCGACTGTCCACACACATACCATTTAAATCTACCAACTGATACACCGGAAAGTTGAAAGCAAAATCGCCTGTTCTTGAGTAGTGTTACTTGAATGACATTTTCCACCTTTCTGAGTCACGATAAACGTCTACGGGAAAAAGGATATGAGAATACTAAGATATCTTTCAGTCCTATTAAGTAAACAGCCTGACAACTCAGACTGTTCTGAGTTAACGTGTGTTAGTTTCCGTGATGCTATGACCCATGTTTACAAAGTTAGAGAGTTGATACAGCATGAGAATTGTACATATAACTCGTCGCTCATTGGCCACACACCCACACATACACACATTTAAAACGTGTCAACACAAGCGGCTGGGCGATTTGCTGTGTGGACAAGTGTAGACCTATGTAGCTTGTACGTGTGCAGTCGTATTACATACATATCGATCAGATTCTGGCAACAATTCAAACGAAAACGCTGAAAACGACCTTGCCAATGGTCGGATTAGGAGGGTCGATGAGGCCTCTTGTTGGCCTGTGAAAATGTTCGTTTTGAACCGGTTTGCGTGCATTGTTGGTATGCGAAAAGTAGTCCACAAATAAATCTGGTTGACCATGAAGCGTAGCCGTCGAACGTGACAGCGTCCAGAGTGCCAGACTCTGTATGAAACGAGACTGTGCCGATAAAAGTGAATCGGGTTTTGTGAACCGTACCTTACTTAGTTCGGAGTCCGATAATCGATGATGGTTGATGACCAGTAGAGGATTGCTCCAGTTAGCGCCAAAGCTCTTATCAAATATTTTCACTGAACAACCGGGGTTTTCAACATTCTTCGCTGTAGGTTCTATGAGTCACTATTTCTGCCTTGAAACCTAGAATTTTATTTTCGCCAGCATACGAATGGTGTTTTCAACATGCTCAGGAATATGACGCTAATCTCCGCTAAATAGATAAAATCCTTCTTGTTTAATGTATTGTTGCATCCCAACCCCGGGTTATTTCACGTCGACCATTCGGAAGAGTGACTTTGTATTTGAGCGCATCTCTGCCTCAGCGGAACTCGCGAGCTATAATCTAGGTTAGCTGGGATACTAGGATTTGTATACTGACCCATCCACAACACATCAACCAAGTGTGTGCATAAAAACCGTGATAACTGGTGAGCGGTCGGAATCCGGGGAAAAGGATATACATGAATGACGAGCTACCACACGAGCAAGGCCGGAGTCGTGATATTCCTTACAAAATAGGTCGACTGGAAAACAGACTCAGATAGTTGCTAAACTTAAAATTAACGAAATCACCAATTGCTCATTAGTAGTTCAGAGTGTTGTTCAGCATGGTGAATAAAATCGGAAACTTTGACCTGACTCAGAAGTCCTAGGCACAGGTGACTGAGCGAGGTGAGCGCTGCGTACAAGAGAGAGTGACTGAACGTTCAGGTAACATAATTCAGACGTGCCTAATGTGAGGTCATTGGTGCGATGGTCAACACGGTTTTGTGACGGAAATGTTGAGGGATTTCCATTGTGGCAAGAATATACACCACTAATGAGCTCCAACAAGAGAAAAAGCCGAGCGTAGTGCTTCCTTATCGAAGGAGCTGCTTGAAACTCTTTGAAAATACTAAAGCTGTGGTCAAACGTAGATGATGTCCAACTTGAAAACTACATATAACGTGCATACAGTACCAACCCGCGTTGAAAACCACGCAAAACAAGGGAGAACATAACATACAACTTAGTAAGGTATACAACCTAAATCTCGGCACCATTATATGAATAAACCCTAGAGGAAATACAGTGTGACAAAGCAACATATATGATGGTGAGACTGAATAGCTTGCAGAGGCTAACCGACTTCTGCACTGTGTACACGGTTGAGACTTGCGGGCAGCATCCATGGATATGCCACAAATTCGTGTTCGAGAATGAAAGCCACGTTCAGTAGTGAAAAGACTGTAAACTATTAAACATCACTAACTACCGGGTCGCGGCATGCTTTCGAATATGAAACACAAGATTGCAAACAACCTATGAAAAACCACTTGAGTTCACACACCCTAAGCCAAAAGTGTGAAGGATACAAAACACAGTTCAAAAGTTTTTGAATTTAGCTTGGCTAGGACTCCCTAGTCGTGCGGCTAACCAGTAGAGTTGACCGAATAGTCGTCGTGTCGCCACAAGGGATCAGTGAGCAGCGAATGATTACTCAAGTGTAAACATGGCTGTGAGTTTTGGTGTGATAATCCGATAAGACTGAATGCGAGGTAGTGGAACACTGACCATCACGGTATTCGCAAGTTGGTACGAATCCGAGTTCAAGCTGTGGTATGGGTAAGGGAGTGTATTACTCATGTACTTCAACCTTAATAAACCCCGAATCCAGGTACTTCATCTGAGAAGAGCTGATCGAATGGTCTATCTGAATTCGAAATCTCGAACCGAATCTGGGTGACGTTTATCGTTAAGAGATGCCTGATTTTTGTCGGAACCGAATCACGCACAAAACGTTTTAACTCGACAATGACCAAAATAACTCATTTCTGTAGTGCATTCAATGAGTGCAAAATAATAGCGAACAAGAACTTCGTTCACGTGTATCACTACCTCTAAACGTGATGCGCTTCTGAGTCAGTTTTCGTAGTTTTTCCAGTAATTACCTCAATTCTCACATCACTGATTGATATTTGGCTGAAGGTTAAGTTGGTTGTTTTGTCGTACAACTTCCAACGGTCTCCGGTACAACAAAGGGCTGTATAACTAGTGAACATCTGGAAACCCTCCAACAAACGTAGGAAGATGAAAGCATTATAATTCTGAAGCCAGCTAGAGAAACTGGTGGTGTTATAATGAGTCACCGTACGTACATTATCAAGATGGCGGAAATTCTCATCGATTCTAGCAAAGTCAGACCTGTAAACAAATCATACAATGCCCCGTTAGTGAGTAAACAGATATACAGTAGGTTACGGTATACTTTTGTTAAACGAATTTATCGACGGAAACCAATATCACATTTTCAAACTTGTAAGTACCAAGATTACACAGTTGTATCGTTCACCTAAAATCCAGAAATTGGATATTCATGTGCGGCCCACTTTTTCAATTAAAGAGTCCCTCTCTCATGAGCCAGCAAAATAGCTGGTTGACAATTTAAAGCTTGTTTGACAAAAGCGAAGTGTGCATACTCTGAAAGACACTTCAAAATTGCTACCATACATTGAAAACCTGAATATTGTCACGGACGCGATGTGTTTTATTGATGTCATGTTTTATTTGCAGACATACCATGAATAGAAACGAGAGATTTTCATATGATTTCTGTTTACCCAACTCCATTCGTCTTTCAATTCCAGTAGACTGTTTGAAAAGTTTACGTCCACTCTACGAGAAAATTTAAGGTTTTCTTTTATGAGTAAAGGCTTTCAACGCCTAGGCGGTGTAGTCACAGGGAGCCCCTTAGCCTTGTTTTAGTTTGTGTTCCTGGCTTAAGTTGAACAAACACTACTTCCAATCGTGGACGAACTGAATCTGTACAAACAATATATCGAAGATATATTTCTGATTTGACACGATGAGGAAGAACATACCAAGCTTTTAACTCCGTCCATTTAAGTCGGTCAGTAATGGTCATGTACAAAAGTGAGAACAGTTTATTCTTCTTGCACATCCGTAATAGACGCCGTTCAAACGGATCTGTTGGACGCTTGACGTACCGTAACGCAACATGGACGGCACAGTATGCGAACTTCATGAGTTTCGCTCTTGTTGCACCTAACAGGTTACTAGCACGTACACTGTTTTACACAGCATCAACAATATGCTCCCAGGATAGATTGCTATCTGAGCAAACAGTTTCACAGGAAGCACTTCGTGCTAACAATTTCCCTGAACCTTTCATCCGGAAATGTAGCAAAAATTACCCCTGAGAAAAATGCAATATTTTGAGTGCCTAAAAAATCGATCTACATCGAACTCCCCTTCAAAGGAGATAATTTGACGAGCACATTTGGAAAGATGATCAGTGCCGTGTTGACACGCGTGTATAGTGCAAAAAAGCTTGTCTTGTTCTCTCACACGATTAGGTTAGCTCTACCATGGGTCAAAAAGCGATGTCTGTTTCCTACCAGTCGCTGTGTCCATGAATTTTTCTGCTGTTGGGAAAACATACATTAGTAGTACAGATAGCATACTTGAAACCACGTGCAAGGAGCATATTCTAAAGTGGTTCAGATTTGCATTAACCCAGTCGCTAATGACTGACACTTAGCGAGAACGAAACGCCGCTCCTTTCATTGCAAGACACTTACCAACCACAGGTTACACGGTCAATATCGCTTCTGCGTTCAAGGTCTTGATGAACGGTCATAGCTCACAAAATTTCAATTATATCGAAATATTGTTGATCAGGCGCTGACAATCAGTTGGGTAAGCACGAAACAACTGACCACCAATCTTTGACTACTATGGGTGTAGCTATAAGTACCAAGCACGATCATTTCATTTAAGTCCTGTTATTTTTGTTCTCATGGCAGTCACACGTTTACGACCGACGAGAGTGTGCAAAATGAATCCATGTCGAAGTTTGTGTTTTCTGACTATTCTATCCCAATAACTCAAGGGCACCTACTGTTTCAGTGTCCTCTATTTCACAGTTCGATCACTGTCTGCACTACATTTCATTCCATCACTGTTGGCTCTAGCTCCAGCAAAGTTATTCGGGCACTCTCAAGTATAATTAGCGTGCTGATACTGATATCATATTTTGCTTTCGGAATCGTACGCCATTCATAACTAGCTTCTGTAGACCTGATACCGAGTCGTCATTTTTCTGATTACCTGTTCATCGCTGAAAAACAGCACCACCTCACATGTTTCCCCATTTACTAGATCCTGGTCATGTTACCCTCAGGTTTATATTCTTGACCTTTCAGCCAAATTGGAACAAAGTTCAAATATCAGATAACTCGTAGATTAGCTGTTCCGTGCTTACTTGTGAGGCTTTGATTGACCAAATTCTACGCTTCGATTAATTCGTTTGCGTTTGAGGCCAACAACTGTCTGCCATTTCTAGACATACCCATGAGTAGCCGAGAAGATGGCCCGATTAGAAGAGTCGTCTACGGGAACTCCACTTGGTGCGGCCAATACATAAACTTCAACAGTTTCACACCGGTCCAACACAAACGAGCACTAATAAATACGCTGTTTACACGCGGAAGACGAATCTGTACTCACGACAGTTTGGCAGAGGTACTAGACTTGATCACTTCTGTCTTACAATCTAATGGTTACCCTAAAAATGTCATCGAAAGACACGGCAGACAAAAAGCACCGTCCGAAGAAGTGATCACTGTAGAAAAAGGAGGGTTTACATAGATTTGCCCTTTAAGAGTGACCACGTCATGCGGCAAACGACACAACGATTGAGAAATTCATTTTGACGAACATTTAATGCGGCCGAACTCCGTGTATTCTCTCAAACCCATTCAATCAAAAGAGACCAGCCTATCGATGCCACATCACATTGTGTTTACCAATTTACATGTAACTGCGAAGAAGGCTACATAAGCAGAACCGAAAGATGCTTGATCTCCAAAGTGAAGGAACACTTGCCTAAATGGGTTCAAAATCCCCTGTTACCGGAGAACGGCAATGTTGTGGAAACACGTAAACAGTCAATTTCATCAGCCGCTAGATACGTTCTGACCACTGGTCACGCTATCGATCCAGCTTGTGTATTCAGAATCCTGTTGCGTTATTCTAATTCAAGTTTCCTGAAGCGGTAGCAATCAATCGCCTCAAGGCAGCTCTCTGTGGTCAGAAGCAACTGTTTTTGGATTTGACTCTTCCCTGGACGTAGAGACTTATCTTAACCCGCTTGTTGATTACCAACCCGCTGAACTGTTTTCTATAAAAAAAACCGACCCACGTTATTGTAAATTTGGTACTGACGAGTCAATACGAAATGCTTCCATCTACCAATTTTCGTGTTCCAACTCTTTTGTTCAAATCACGCAAAAGCTCGACAGTTGTTTTTGTACTCCGGCTTCACTAAGAATTTCAGCTAGTCGCCTTATTCTCAGGATCATATGTGGACGATTGTTGGTTTTCTATCAAGCGATGACAGACTGGAGGGAACTGGGCAAGCAAAAGCATCAGAAAATGAACCAATGCTGCGTAAGATGCAGAAATGGCCGAATCCAAATATCCACATGAAATTAAAGGGAATAGCTTGAATATATCAGCCCAATATCAGCGACCGGCAAAAATTACTATTTTGTTGAAAGTTCAAGATCAGCTGCAACCGACAAAGTAAAACTTGAAAAACGACCTATCAGATTTCAGGTCAAACGGCCGAAAGGAACCAGTCAGACCTTAGATCCAGATGTCTATCCACTAACCTTCCAGCAACTAACCGGCATGCCCAAGTCGGTATGCTCAAATTCACACGCTGATTAGGGTACCTCGCTCACCTATGAAACGTTTACGATGTAAATGCCATGTTTGACGAACACTTAAAAATCGACTGGCCTCCACTTTTCCAAGACGCAAGTAATCGTCAAACATCTACTATCTCTCGATGGATAATCGCCTCTGGTCTATGTTGAAACGAGAGTGAAATGTGTTACCTTCAACCCACTGTGTTTCACTGGTTCTCCTATCCTCAATTAACCCATACTTGCTAAGCCTGCACACAACCGTTGTTCGTGCAACCAATGCGCGTCGGCCCCACGTTCCATCGACTGCAGCTGTCTTATCGATTGACCCTGTTATTGGACATCGCACTGCAGACATAACAGTAACCTGTGTGGCGTCTAGCTGAACGTTCTCTGTGACTGTCCAAGCGGAAACCAGTCTTCTGCTATCCTGACGTTCCACATCCGTAGTTTACTTTGATACGAGACACTTCCCTCGCATTTTTAGTTCTCCTCCTTCCTGAGTCGACTGTACCATGGCAATCTAAAGTTTCATAATTCCATTGATTCAGTTCTCTTCGATTCTGTCGCTATTCAGGACAATTTCGATAGGTAATCGGCGCGCAGCTTCAGTCAGTGCTTCCAGCTCCATTGGAGAAAGAATGAGAGTTAATCTTATGTTATTCTCAGACGATTTGTGGCATACCTTTCATGAATCGACCCTAGAGAATTCTATCATCCATGTAGTAGCTTAGCTCGAAAACTGATATTTGATTGCCCTGCAATTACACTTAGAAAAGCATCGTACTTCCAGGAGAAATCCGGTTGCTCTTGAAACTTGCATTACCTTGATCTGAAACCAGTGATCGGTTTCGCCTGCTCGGCTGATTATTCAACCGCAAAGGGCCGTTTCACTTTGTATTCGTAAGGGTATGCGTCTCGTTTATACAGATATTTCACAGAGCCACCAGCGCCAAACGTTTGATCCTCACTATAACACCTCGAGTACGTGGTCTATATTCTTCAGGATGCTTCAGATTCTTCTTCTAGTACTGATGAGTAGTCGGGGATTTGGTTTATTTTCAAGTTGACCATCACTCACATTTGATCGCAGCCTCCGCATTCAGATAGATAGATAGATAGATAGATAGATAGATAGATAGATAGATTCGAGTTTCGCTCTCATT
>QNGE01000034.1:129395-170532 GCA_008508345.1 Paragonimus westermani
CTGCGATCAAATGTGAGTGATGGTCAACTTGAAAATAAACTAAATCCCCGACTACTCATCAGTAATCTAAAATATCGCCTTGCAGGTTTAATGAGTTCAGTGATCTTCTTGTAGTAGTCAAACTCGTGGGAGCAGTTGAATGTAATTGATTAATTCCAGACCAATGCTAGCTTCAACGCATTAGAAATTAAAGACAAGGAACAGTGAATACAATCACGAGTTCAGTCTGAGTCACAAACGCTTTTATAGATAGCGACGCTTTCGTTGGCTGATCTGCCACCCTTTCTCACAAAATGGTTACACACTGGGATTTTCAGTCGTATAACTTATGCAAGGCTCTGCTCGCTGACAGTTAGTAGACCGTTGTGATTAGTGTAACCAAAACCGTAGCACGTTTTGGCCTACAAACGGCCGTTCGGGAAGCTAGGGTTACTGCAACTTTTCTCCCTCAGATGAACCCGGTTACTTTGGCTCGCTTGACAGACAGGTCTTCCGGTTGAGGCTAAAGGTTCCATCTGCAATTGTTCAACCGCTCCACTTCCATTCTCGAGTAGTTGTAATGACAGAGTTGTTCCTAATCCTGATCTTGGTGACAGTTGTGATCTTAGAACGTGAGTGACATAATGACTGTTTGCCGGCATGACCAGAACAGACTACGTTGTTTAGTTCAGGGGCGAACAAATGAATTATAGAAATGCGTTCGGGCGCATTATCGTGTAAGGTCCCCTCGTCGTCCTGACGTGGTCAGTAGCTTCCTATTTAGACTGCCCAGTGGTGAGCACTGTTCACATGCTCACATGCTCTTAGACAAATTGTTGCGCAAAAATACTTCAAAAACGGAGGCCCCAGCAAAACTTTTACAAGTAGGCCACCCTTTGAAATTCTGTATCAGAAAACCACACTGTCACTGATTATTCCACCTGCCACCCACACAAATAGTGCTTCTCATCAGGAACTCTTTCATGAAACGCCTTCACAAGGTGCATGTTTTACATCAAATACTTTCAAGGAAGAAACAACCTCCCTGTGGAAACTTTTTAGGATTCGGAATACATCGTCCGCTTGTGGGGGAACAGTACAGCGGTTTTGTCGAACCAAATTTCGTTAGCTAGTACACAGACCTCAAGGTGAACCACATCAACTTGTCCTTGAGCCATCTCCACATATCATACTGGTAAGTAAAAATTTGATCTGAACCCTACTGAGTAGCCTTACCTAAAGGTTAGTTGGTAGTAGTTATTTTTCCTCAAACACTAACAAACCAGCGCTCACCATTCAAACGTACGGACGAAGTTATTCAGTAGGATCTTTTACAACCGATGGTTTCGATCAAACTGAGACAATTCCCATTATCTGTTTAGGTGAACAATACGCTCGTCTCCATTCATAATGATCGGACAGGCTGAACTCTATTCATCATAGGCTGTGGTTGAGCGGTTGGAGGATTATTCGATAAGCTTACTACGAATTTATTAGCGGTACGGTTAACACGCTAGTTTCAAAAGGGTCCATAGTAGCTTATGAAGAGGCTGTATTGTTGATCAGGATTGTAAGCCTAGTTTGACGGTTCTAAAGGAGTTTACTGTCTTACCATGTCAATTCACCTATATCAGTCTATTTTTAAAGAGATAAAAGTGTCCCTCCACTAAAAAATGCTTGCTTTTCCCGGAAGGTGCACCTTGTTGAGGAGAGTGATACAACCACAGTCAGCAACTGTTCCTGCCTACATGTGCACTGGTAGGATGGCCAAAGTACCACCTACTACCATGGAAGCGTGAGAAGTACATGTGAGAACGCTACTAGATAAGTCGTCAGGCGTGGACCACATGGTTAAGACGATTCTAGTTTGTCAAGTGTAACATGTTTAAACAGACGTAAAGAGATGCTTAACAAAAACTCTTATGCAGACAGTAGTAAAATAGTCACAGGAACGTACGATCAAGAGCAATAATTTGCAACCGCTAGCTTCACTATCGTAGCTGTCTGAAAGTTTTTTCTAAATGCTGCAAAAACAAAGTACATTAAACATGTGGACGGATGTGAACGTTCTTCGGGTCACCCGATTCATTTGCCCATTTCAATGGATATTTTGTCTTCTCTGCTTGTCCTGCTGCATTGGACACATAGCTCGAAGTTGTCCCACACACAAACATCGTCTAATGAAATCCTAATTCCCCCCCTAGTAATCACCTCTTGAACATGCCATTTCATATATTTATCATTAAATATAACAATACACCAACGCTTAACTGGCACGCAAACCTAAAGCAGGCATTAGTCAACAGAGAAAGCAAGGGAAGAAGAGACATGAATTCCAAAAACTATGTCCAAACCCAACCATCCAAACCAAGGTGTCTACTCCTCGTAAACAAAAACCGAACTATACTTAAGAATAAGACGTCATTAGCAAGACAGCTTTCTCACGACTTTCACTGCCTTGCGTCAGTGCACCTACATTGCAGACGATTCGGACAAAAAATGGTAACGTCTAAACCGCCAAGGCCGATTGGCCACTGTCTCATCAGAAGTCCTCAGTCAGTGACTATGGGAGTCGCGACGGTCCCACTCCAGGAGACGAACCCGAACGTAAGTTTTGAGCAAAATAACACAATTGGCAAGCACTACCAAATATCCGCTTTCTAACCACTTCGTCGCTTACTCGTTGGTGCCATCTTATGCGAACGATCGGACGCAGGTGCAGATGGTCAACCACCTGGAGATGGTTTACGTCCTTTGTCCTTAGAGGCTAAGCTTCGGAGCGGTGAAACAACACAGCTTTCATAGATGCCTTATATATCCAACCCTACATCTTCAGGAAGACACCCCTATCACCAGAAGTGTCCAAGATTAAAGAATATTGCCGAAATCTTAAAGGTTAGAGCATTTGATTCATCATCTAAAGCTCCGTTACCGCTGGCTCAACTTCCTGTGATACTCGGAATCAGGGGATTCGAATAGCCCTAGAAATCGTACTTGAATTGAAACCTCCCACGCAAGTAATAAGGAGAGGACCTGGTACTGGTAGCACTTGTTATTCATGAGTTGAGACGCAGAACTTATGGATGTACAACAGTATTAAAGAAATCACAGTCTGTCATTGGCTGATCTTATTAGCACAAGCAGTCAAAAACTGCGTGTTAATTGATGCAATACGGAACAGATGAATTGGCGAATAACGGAAGGCACAACACTGAGACCGTTCGTCTAATCCTGACTGGCCGTTTGTCAGATCTTCTGTTGTGTCGGGGTTTGGATAAGCGGTGAATCGAGTAGATTTCCACTACACTTCCTCAGTATAAAAACCTGTCAATAACATCCATAACTTCTATTCGACTCTAACTTTTCGTAATCACAAGTCTTGTAGTATTCCACACTTTCGGGTTGTAACGTGTATTCAGATAGTTGACGGACTGTTAAACAGCATGGAGGAATGTTCCCACTTCCTCGCAGCCGAGTTATCACCTCAAATGATTCCTCGCCGCATCGGCACCAGATCACTTGTGTCAGCAGTTTCACTGCGTTTGAGATCTAAAATTCAACAGCGGACCTCAGCTTTGGTAGGTGGTTCCTGATTTACCGACCATGGCACTACATTGCAATAGCACGACGAAAAAGGCGGCCAGCTAAAGCAGCTGTCAAAAAGTTCTGCCCAGCGCTCTAACCTTCCTGATTTGATATGAATGAGCGTACCATTCGCCCTACTAATAGACACCGGCAGATGGACAGCCGGGGCCAGTGGTAAAGATAAGTCTGGGAAGTCTGTTGGCACGGGTTCCAACTAGTTAGATTTCGTAGTTTGCTAAGCGTCACGATCGGCGACCAAGCCACGACCCTGCTACTAAAGAGATATCACTCAAATCTATTATTTGAGCTGTCGGGATAAACATTGTATGGCATCTAGCAACTCCACAGACTACCCTGCAGCCCAATGTGCGCGTTGAACCCACGAGCCACTACACCGCAGGACAATCCGTGGAACTTGGGTCCAGCGGTTTTCATGACGTTCAGGATTAGAACGCCTACGTCTGCGGTCTAGGCGAGTTAAGTACTTATACTTTACCAACGGTCTAACAAGTTTCTCGACTGCCAGCCGTAACCCAGTGAAAGAACAGAATGGTAGCGAACCATCACTAATCCAAATCTAAGCATCTGCCTCAACAAAAACGGCGATGACAAACGGCGCTACGCCACCAACAACCATCAGCTGTCTGGTTTATCCGAGACCAAATCTGATTTGCAGAATGGCGCGAAGTCTAACAATGATGCTCACGTCTAAAACCAGTGCTGGCTAAAAACAGACCGTGCTCAGCGCACAGTTGAACCGGCCACCCACTACTATCCGGCCGGCGAAGCCCGTCCGAACTTGTCATCTAAACCGAACTCAGCTTCAAAAACACGTTCAAATCTCTGACTAAAATGACTATTACTGATGAGTAGTCGGGGATTTGGTTTGCTTTCAAGTTGACCATCACTCACATTCGATCGCAGCCTCCGCATTCAGATAGATAGATAGACTTTCCAGCCGGCCTCTTTCGAAACGAAGCACTAGACTCGAGTTTCGCTCTCATTAGAGCTCGTCAGTAGTGCATATCCTTGCCACGACCGGGATTTGAACTACGGCCATTCCAATCATGTGGCAACCGTGTTACTCACTGCGCCATTGACCTCACATTAGGCACGACCGAATTATCAAATCTGAACGCTCAACCACTCTGGCTTGTGATTATATCAGTTTTTTAACCTAGAGGAGAGCCAGAACCGAGTAAGACTTCCTCGAAGGCAACGTCACTGTAGTCAGAGCGTGGGCAGATATAACGAGAGGACTTCTAAAGATTGGGCGTCCAGAGGTGGCTTTACCGGAATTTGCCAAAGCAGGGGATGGTCGGCAATGAACTTAAACTAGTACCACTTCCAGAAAAAGATGCCAGCCTTTTTCTCATCTTCAACCTGTACACCAGGAAATTAACACTTCAAACCTCTGGCCGACATTCTGCTTAGTATGCGTCACTCCGTCAGTGCGTTCATTACTCTCCGGTTCAGAGAAGTAGGCCACGGATGTACACAAGCCACTGCACCGCATCAAGATCAAATTTCGCTGTGACGGACCATCACACTGGACTGATCAACTCGGTGAACACTTCCTAAATCCTACCACTTCCACTTACCGCTTCCTCGATCCCTTTGAACTCTTCATACTATTCATTTTCTGTTCACGTCAGTGTTCGCCGTTGCCTGTGCTTTTTTCGTTAATGAAATAAAACCCTGCTAGTAAATGTGCGAAACTGAACAATTAGTCATCTTTCCCAATTCGCTTATACTGATTGATGACAAAGGCGTAGATGCTGATACACCACTACGCAACACCCGTTCACAGAGCAGTGCAACGCGACCGGCTCAGTAAATCAAATCGAGGCAAAACCTCGAACCGGCAACGTTCATCTTGTGAACCAAGTTCCCATGTTAGCAAGTGGTGACAAACCATGAATCAGTGTTCACACACGAGGTTAACCGGATCGGTAGCCGAGTGTCTGAGACAACGACTAATCATAAGAAGGATGTTTCAGTGTGAATCCGAACGAAGACCAAACCGGCTGTGGTGAGTCAGTCAGAGGGCGGAGTCACTTCATTGTCTGCTCTGCATCCTGAAAGGGTCAAGATCCAATCCTGAACATACCAGACTCCTTTTTGTGCACCCACATATTGGCTTACTTACATCGTGAAATCGGAAAATGAGACTGTTCCAAATGAATCTGCACATCAGGATAAAACCAGCACGGCAACACGTGTCATTGTGAGAACTGGTTTGGCTAGTCAAGTGTATGTAACGCGTGAATTAAATGCCAACAGGCCATTATCATTGATAGCAGCTTCTGCTGCATTTTTCAGGAGGGTCCGGGAAAATGCTAACCGAGGTATCTGCATTATAAAGTTACCGTAAACTGATAAAAACAGGGCAGGGGATATCCCAGGTAGCCCATATTCTGACAGCGTGAATGGGTGGTTAGGCACTGAGAACTTTAATGGGTGGCGCAACCGTGCCCATATCTACGGCCGGAATGTTGCATAGACAGGCAAACTGTCGCTGTCGTGTGTCATTTGGTCGAAAAATACGGCATCAGATTGCCTCTCAGTTCCACTAAGCAATCGGAAAGAAAATCAACGCAGCATACTGTTAACCCCAAATTCCGACCAATCTACAAAGTTTTTAATGGATAAACAGCTAGACGAGATAAAACATCTCTCAGTGCTAACTGCGAGTGGATGTGTAAATCGACCAAGCAAGACCAGTTGAGACACACGCACATGACAGGGTGGATTTCTGTGTACACCAATCAGAACCTCTAACTATACAGGTGGCAAATGCGAATCGACAGGTGCGTGGATTGTCACGCGAACCATTCGTAATACCTGGGAGAACATAAAAAATATGGTCAGTAAGTCAAACAAGATTATTTCCAATGCACAGAAATTTCAAACATTCTATTCCCGTCAAAAAAATTCAATAAAGTAGAGTGTTCTACTCTCGCTTAGTTTTCTTTTAGTATTTGTCGACCTTCTTAGTAACCTTTTCTTCTAGGATATTCCACATCACTGTTGAGGTGAGCGGCGGCCCGAGCCATGGTACCATTTGGTCAGGCTCATAGCTGCTGTGATGATGACGATGGTCTCTAACAGGGCTATCTTGAACAGTATCTTCAGGGCAAATACGCCTGACCCGGTCAAACAAAGTGTGCACCAAACTGTGTTTGTAGGATCGGGGAATAAAGCTTTCAAAATACAGGTACTGGCCTGCCTAAGTACTCTTGCGATGGACGCTTCATTGAATCTAGCCATCTGCATCTCTTCTGATGCATATCTCCAGAAATGGTACTGTTTTGTTTCTCGCCTTCCATACTGAAATATATGGCTGCAAAGAATTTATCCGATCGTAAGATACCCGCACCAAATTCAATACCAATGAAGTCAAGCAGTTTGGGCGTCGTGTTTAACACACTCCTGAGGAAGGCCACCCGAGGTGGCTAAAACGTAGAGTAATACAACTTGCTCCCAAAGTTGTGTTACTCCCAATCTGTTTATCAATTCATCCGATCAGTTAAGCTCTGTCCTTGCAGATGATTGTGTGCGATGAGAAAAATGTCATCGCCTGTATAGCTGCACTGAAGATAACTGTCCTGTCACTTGTTACTCAAGTTTTGCCAGAATACGGCCGAGCCAGCTACCCATAACTCCCCCATCAATTTGTCTGTAGGTCGAGTCTTGGAAAACAAAGCTGACGTCTTTGGTACAGATCAGCAGTAGTTGTTCCAATTCGCTCTCGAGTACTCCCATTTCTAGGTAGTGCGCTTTCATGTAAGAAAGCAGGAATTCGATAAATTCGTCTAGGAGATCGCTCGTAAGCAGCGACTCCACGTCAAATGAGCATAAATATTCATCCCCGAATATTCATTGTCTCAAGTAAGCCAGCAAGTTCGAAACTATCTTTCGGACAGAACTGAGTAATTCGGTCTCGAATGGGTTTCAGAAGTTTCGCAAGTCATTTAGCTACTGTGTTGTGGTGAGTTAGACAGACAAAATCGGCCTGAGTGGGACGCCAGGCTTGTGATGTTTCAGGAGTCCATATAGCTGTGGAACCTGGGTTCCAGCTGACTTTAGAGATTTAAAGGTTGCTCCGTTGGTGAAGTTACCTTCAAGTAATACTTGCAGTTCTCTATTGATACCCTACTCGATGTCCACCGGGTTGTCTGGTCTTTCTTCCTTTTTGAATCTCAGGGAATCATTCAGAATAGGTTGCACTTTATTGATGTAGTCAATCTTGTCCATCAAAACTGTTCCTGACCTTTTATCTGGTTGCAGTATGTTCAATTATTGGTTACATCTAAGCGATCCGAGGGTGTTGATATGTTGATTTGTGAGAAGACACTTGCCGACCAGACAGTTCGAAATTGGTGTTCCAAATCAACAAGCTTCGCTTTTAGCCAGCTCTTACTCTCGTCTTGAGTCATTGAACCAGCTTAATTTGGTATTCCGAATAGAGTTTGAAAATTTTTGCGTCAAAACTATTAAGACAACTGAAATTTCTATGCGCGTTTGTTCGGATGTCACCTAAACACATGATTGAAGAAAGATACCCTAAGGACCCATCTAAGTGCGTGATGAATTCATCGTCCCGTCAAGTGACTGCGATCCAGCTAGAAAGCTTATTTTGTGGTTTAAAATATCTCAGACCACCTGAAAAAGATTAAGTCAATTGAGAATCAGGCTCATTTTGAATAGCTTTGTGAACACTTCTCCAACCAGCAACCTACATCAGACGAGAATAATGAGCTGGCTAAAAACGACAACTGTGTCGGTCCTCGATCCTACATCGAGGCTAGATGCTGAGCAACTGGAATCTACGCTAGTGAATTCGTGTTATCAGTCCGGCCTCAAAACAATTTCTCACGAAAAAACATCTCGTAGCGGTTGAAAACGTGATATGACAAATGTGCGGGTATCGTGTTGCTTAACAAAGCAGATTATATCAATAAGATACGCACCATATTAGATAATCAGACCAAGTTTCGAAAAATGGAGAATGAAAAGGATAAAACCCCAAAAATCGAGAAAGCATTATCAAAATCCTTACAGTGTTTAAAACGGAGGGGCATTATTGATTCAACTACATTTGAAGGAATTCGCCTCATCGGAACCACGATTTCAAGTCTGTACGGGTTACCTAAAATTCACAAAGTCGGGGTACCACTCAGACCAATTTTGGACATATGGAACTCTCCATATCACCCACTAGCTAATTGGTTGTCACAAATAGTAGATCCCGTCAGATGGAAACTTTCGACACACAGCTTACGTGGCTCATATGATCTCGTGAATGCGATTAAGGATGCCAACCTAACTGAGCAATCAACGTTTTCTCTCGATGTCACATCCTTGTTTACCAACGTCCCATTAAAGGAGGTCATAGATTACCTGTGAGTATATTGAGAACAGTGACATAGATATTCAGATACAGCCGGTCGAACTCAAACACTTACCTTACTTGTGCACTTACAGCGCACAGTTTAAGTTTAATGAAGGAATTTATCGACAGAAGGATGGTGTCGCAATGGGATCAACGCTGGGACCATTGTTCGAGGACATTTTTATGGCGAAATTAGAAAACGAACAGCGAAGTTCAACTACTCGCCAATGCAATTTTTATAGGAGGTATTTGGACGACATCCTTTGCGTACTCGATAGTAACGTAGACCCAACTGGCATGTTGGCCACATTCAACTCCGCACTCCAAAATTCACCACTTTCGTTGGAGACCGAAATGAATAGCCAATCATGCTTTTTGGATGTACGTTTACGTCGCCGTGTTGATGGCTCAATTCAGCGAGCGATACACAGAAAGGATACTTGAAATGGTCAGTATATTCATTTCAATAGTTTCGTACCGCTTGCCTCGAAAACAAATCTGATCAACTGTTTGAAGGGAAGAGCTTTAAGGATTTGTAGAGGATAATTGCAGAATAGTTAACATCCATACGCACAATATTCATACAGAATAGCTACCCGGAAAGGTTCACAGATCGGGGGGCCATGCAACAGCGGAGTGCAAGCGACCAGCTGTACCTTGTAGAAAGGAAAACTGTATATCGGAGTACCATTCAAGGGCGACACTTTAGCCGAAACTATTACACGTAGGCTCACGAGCACAGTCAACAGAACATTTCACGTCGCTAAATTACGAGTCCACTTTACGTCCAATCCGGTTTTGTGCCCACACCTAAAAGATAAGGTGCCTATTTCTGCAGCCTCGTTTTGTGTATACTCATTTACTTGTTCCCGTGGGACCAGTTATTTTAGCCGCACGACTAGACGCTTATCGGAACGGATCCAGGAACACCATCCAGCTTGGCCCATCAGTGGTATAACGAAGTCTGTCTGCAGCGCCATACTATCACCTGGTGGATTCAAATCACAGCCAACGTAAAGGACGCATTTCGCCCAATCTATTGAGTTAAGGTCATCCAGTTGAGAGCGATGAGTAGGATTCTGTCTACAGCAGAGGTTATTGGGATCTGTATGTATAACCCACCCTTGTGCGCCCAGAAACGTCTTGTTCAGGCTCTGGATCTGTCCCTGGCCAACCCCCCACCCTGTTAGCCTGTCAAAACTCATTGTTCAAATGGGTACTTGAGTGCAGTGTCACATTGAACTGATTGACCTCATTAACCACACGTCCCCCGTTTACTCCCCTAACGATTCTCCCGTGAAATGATGAGTCGCTGAAAACGAGCTTGTTGGCTACACATTCTCTTTCATTATCTATGAATATCAACATAGATGCGGAGCATCCACCAAAAGAACTGAGCGACAGTTGCGAACCAGGGTCATGGAGCACATCTCGGAGTGGGTTAAGGAACAGGTCACGCAAACACGAGGTCACGGCCAAGCATAGAAACAAGGAGCCTGCATCGTCCATTGCGCGTCGTATTCTAACGACGCAACACTAGTGTGATCCAACAACGGCATTTCGCACACAGGCGAACAGTGCGCTACGCTGAAGCGGCTGCAATCCGAGAGTTCAAACCCTTTTTGTGTGTTCAGAAACAGTTGTTTCTGGGATTGTCGCTACCGTGGTAGTGACAACGATTGTGCACTCTGGTAATTGACTTTCTCTGGTACCTTGTTCGCTTTCTCATGTTGATATATAAATGGTCTATAGTATGAATCCGTAAAGATGCAGCAAAATTTGTCTGGATATAAATCGTGTAATATCAGCCCACTCTCTTCTTTATTCAAATTTCAGTACGTTTCTAATTAGACTACGAACACGGTGTCCCGGTAGCTATTGCACGAATGCAATCTATTGCTGGGGCTGCTCACCTAAGATATAAGTTGTGCACAGACGTGAAAATTCACAATAAACAAAACGGTCCGAACGAGTGGACTTGAAATGCGAGACAGCTAGTTTACATATATGAATACCAGTGGATGAATGCTGTCTTTTCAAACTAAAACTGAATCGAAAATTACGAAATCATAAACTACCGTAGGCGATTGCCCCCTAGGTTTAGTCGAGGGTAGTTCAGAGTTCAAATTCACCAATTTAGTGGGTGCAATCGAAACCAGAATTCTACAGATCCCAAATAGCTTGGCGACAGCATGTTGACCACTGTCATCGAGCTCACACAGCTTACGTTTCTGTACCACAAGGGTGATGAGCAAAATTAGCAATGGTGCGTAATAAAGTGATCACAGCGATGAGTTTATCTAGCCTGATACGATTGCAAAGTAACCAGAAAGTTCGTTCAAATGGCAAGTTGAAATTACTATGAGGACATACGACACAAAGCAACAGATGAGTCGGAAATGATGGGTACGCCATACAAGAAACACACGAAAGCAGTGTGAATGGCAATGAGTGGGTTGATCAAAAGCCTGCACCATGTCATCAAGTAGGATCAAGCTGCAAAAGGAAACTGTTGCTAGTCAACAATGAATAATTGTGGCAAAGTGATTTGATCTTAGTACGAACAGGAAACACTTTGAACGAAAAAGGGAACTGAAAAGCGAAAACAAAATTGCACGAAAAGTAAGCAAAAAACGTGAGTGAAATTGGGGAATCAGTTCTGGAACAGTTGTCTGGTGAACGCGTGGTAATCGTATGCGTCCGGAATGGGTTGCCCACCCTTCGTATAGTACGGAGGCATGACACGACAACAGTACTCTGCTTGCTCCTTGGATAAGTTCTGAAAAAAGAGCGGCAGAGACAGTCGGAATACTGGTTAGGTCAAATCGAGAACATCCGGATTGGTGACAAGTTTTCAGCAACTTTTCAAATGAGAGATATATAAGATCAGATGATGGAGAAAGACAGACTTAGGGAGAAGTCTTGGTCACAACCCTTGTCCGCACAAAGTAAAAAGAATAGTAACGAATAGATTGCAAAAGTGGAAAATCTTTCAAACTATTTGAAGATTAACCCACAAATGAGACAGAAATTGGGGACCCCGATTTTGTATCAAATTTGGACAATCGCCGCACAACGTTACAAACTAAAAATGAGGCTCCCAGGAGTGATCGCCAGAGTACTAGAGAGAGTGAACGCTGATGATCAGACATACACAAACAACTAACACGATGGAAAATACTCACAGCATAGAGTTGTTCCTTAGTAATATACTCTTTGCCATCTTTAAGGTATTCCTTGCCATCTTTTGTCAATGCTTTGAAGGCTTCTTCCACCTCGTCCCGGGATTGCACATTTTCTGTCTCTCGACTGATCATGAAGGCCATAAACTCTTGCAAAGTCACAAAGCCATCGCGGTTAGGATCCACAGCATTCAGGATGGCTTCGAATTCTTCATCTACCTGACCCTCACCCACCTCATGCAGATCGTGTCCAAGAGCGCGCAAACATGACTTGAACTCTCTGTGATCCAGGCGTCCAGATTTGTCCTTGTCGAAGTGTTTGAACATCATGGAGAACTCCCGCAGAGCCTCCTCACTCACACCACTGACATTTCTAGCCTGAATTTGTTGTTCCAAATTATGCTGCATACGCATCGCCAACTGGTTGAGTTGATCCCAAGCTTGACTTAGACCGACCTAATTAAAACAGAAGCAAACAAAAAACAACGACGGTAGACAAACGATCAGGTAATTTGGAGTGCAGCAAAAATTCACCCACTAGTGGGAGAAAATACCAAGCAACCTACCGTACTGTGTTCCGTGTAACGATTATCCAAAATTAGCCGCTCCTCTAAGCGAGCACCCAGTTCTTCAATCTCACGAAGATCATTTCTGCGTGCATTGACCTCCGTTGCTTTAATTCGAGTTGCCTCCAGCTGTTCTTCCAGGCTACCGCTGGCTTCCATCATCGATGTGCGAACGTTCTGAAACAGAGAAATAAGTTCACGGTGAGGACAGTGGTCCAATGTACAGCGGTTCGTTTAACATTGTTAGGTGGGTGTCAGGATAGACACTGTCAAAACAAGGACCAACACAAGTGTCGATAGTCAGTATGGCTGCTGTAGAGGTGAGTACTGGAATGGAGCGTTCCAAAAAATGATGAACACAGGGCAAGTCAGATGAAAAATAAAACGCTGTTCGAGTGCACGTAAATAACCCGTTGATAAGTAATGCGACCACATTGCAACGACCATTCGCTTGGATGATCGAAGGCCACCTCGCTGAATGGATGTCACTGCCAAAATACATGTCCAATTGACAAACTCGAAGTGGTTGTGACATTAACAAGATGTGTTCGTTAGAAAAAAAACGATGACCATTTACGGTCAGGCATGAAGCAACGTGTAAGTAAAAACGTTAACACTTACTTGCAGCCACTGATGAAAGCTGTTTGCAACAGCCGCAAACTCTTGGCGTAACTGGTCATTTTGCTCCTGACGAGCAGTTTCCCGGCGCAGCTCAGTGTCGCGCTCTAAAATGATCTTTTGTAAATTTCGCCACGTCTCCACCAGAGCTTCCATAGTAAACCAAGTGTATGGATTCATCCCAACCTACAAAAAAGAAACAATCGAAAGACAATCAAGTTGTAGACTGAAATCCAAATGCTACAAAACCGAAGGTGCGGCAGTGAAAAATATTTAAGAAAAACAGAGGCATGAATATCGCGAAAACAGGATCGGTGAGCTACAAATCTGTCGAACTAATTATTAGCAGCAGAAGTGTTCATAGGAGACGTTAGTGGTCTCTAGCGTGGACTAATTGAAAAACCCTGCTAGGGAAGTCAGTCTCCTGGATTATCCGAGAGATTCCATGACTGAGCGGGTTGGATAACTAGGCCAAATTTGTCGCGACTGGGCATGTTTTTTCTGTCGCCGGCTAGAATGTAGACGAAGTCCAGATTTCCTGCAAGTGAGTCTCATTAGAAAAAGAGCCCAAAATGGTTGGCCAACTTAGATAATTCTAAGCACCATGCATATGAACAGCAAAAAACAAAGTCAGGCATAGCTCGGAGATACCAACTGTACAGGCCCAGATGGCTGCATATGCCAACTTAATAGTCTGATTGGAAATGTTGAATATCCTCAGGAACACGTCTGAGCAGACCTTAACTTAAATCACTTGACACCGTGTACATACTTGGGAAATCAAAGTTCCACAATGGAGCCACGGACCTATGTATGCAAAAGAGCCATTAGAAACCCTACATTCCTGGACAGCAGTAGCCAGCAGCTGTTTTGTGAGCACACAGTTGGTGCACCCAAATTCACCTGAGAGAACAAGCAAGACTGAGATACAATTCACTGCGCTGGAGTACAGCAAAAATGTCTATATCACAAAGGGGAACGCTTAAAAAATTAGTTCCCGAACAAAATGTATGCAAACCGACAATCTAGAATTAATACCTATGAAAACGGTAAACTCAATCACCCAGGTATTACCACGGTGAGACTGGACCGTGACGTGGTGTGGCGGCTTGGGCATCTCGATGACCTTTGGGCTAAACCGGACGGTGTGGTGACCACGTCAAAAGAATTACTCATACCACTCAGGCCAATAGGCAGAGGTCTGACAAACCTCAGGTGACTGTGGTTTCGCCCCGGGCAGGGATGTATAGACCACATTTTTACTCCTCGTCAAATTCTGAAGCAGCGTCATGTATATCGCCGGCCAACAACTGTTGTGTTTCTCGACCATAAAGGTGCGTTCGATTCAGTACGTGAACATACTGTCGGCACTTTACTCCCACACTTCAGCTCAGGTTAGGATTTACGGTGAACTGTCTGACAGCTTCAGCACACGGAGTGGCGTACGTCAAGACTGTCCGCTCTCACCATTTCTGTTTAATTTCGTCATAGACGAAATAGTAATCGAGGATTGTCTCCGGCACTCACAAGATGCCGGCGTGGACCTCCTACCTGGTGAAAGACTGACTGATCTTGATTATGCTGACGACAAGGTGTCTGTTTGACAACTTTCAAGCAGCACAAACAATGCTAGATGCTATTTCGAGTTCTGCTGCATACTTCAGAATGCGCCTTGCAGCCTCAAAATGCAAAGTGCTTCTGCAGGATTGCTGCGACTACGTAGATTTGATGTTGGATAATGTAGTTATGGAGGTTGTTGACCGATTTGTATACCTGGGAAGCTGCATCAGCGGCGGCGGAGGAAGTGAACGGGATGAAATAGAAGCGCGTATCTCTAAGGTTAGAACGGTATTCGCTAATCCGGGACATCTCTGGCGACAGAGGTATTTCTCTGAAGCTTAAAGGTCGCGTATATAAGACAACGGTGAGGGCCGTAATACTTTACGGTAGCGAAACCTGGCCGCTCAGGGTAGAAGACGTGAACCGTCTTCAAGTATTTGACCACCGATGTCTGCGTTCAATCGCTCGTATCGGGTGGCATCAGCGTGTAAGTAACGAAGAGGTTAGAAAGCGGGTGTTTGATAGTGATTGTCAAACGGGTTGTTTTGTTCACTCTCTACGTTTGTACAGGCTTAAATGGTTAGGTCATGTATTAAGGATGTCAGCTAGTCGTCTTCCACACCGAGCACTGTTCGCTGACACTGCGACCGACTGGTGTAAGGTGCCAGGTGAACAGCTAGTGACCTGGCGTAGGGAAATGAAGTCGTTCACGAAGGAGTTGGCCACTGTGGGTCGTGTTCGTCTCCCGGGCTAGGGCCCTCGCGACTCACAGAGTGGGTGGCTGGAGACTTTAGGTGAGATGGCGGCTAATCGAGCTCAGTGGCGTGAATGTTGTCGTTGTTTGGCCGAGTTGTCCGTGAAGTGAATGCATTTAATGACGCGGGGCAGTGAAAGCCGTAAGGAAGCTGCCTCGCTTATGACGCCTTATTCTCACTTGCAGCTGGGTTGTTTGTTTGTTTGCAAGGTGTAGGCACCCTGATGCTGAATGTTTGAATATAGACGTAGTTATTTTCAGTAGTTAAGTCCCTTCCCGTCCCCTTCTTTTTTCCTTCTCTCTTCCTATATAAGGTTTGGTTTTTCTTCATGGTTGTGTGGCAGTTGAGCATTAGTGTGAACCACTGATGTATTGCTGTCTATGATGATGATGATGATGAGGTAGTACCACTGCAACAATACACCATACAGTTTAAGGATATAATATCGAATACAGAATATTGCAGCTTACACCATAGCTTTTGATCTCATGGTCCAACTGTCCCAGTTTTTGGAAGTCAACCTCGGCCGCCTTCAGAGAAGCTTTAAATTGTTCTTGAGCGTCACAAAGAGCTCGAACTTCGTCCAGTGAATTGCAACGGACCGGATCGGTCAAATCCTCTTCGGCGTTTTCGAACCAAGAGTTGAAAGTAGACGCGCGTTTCGCGAAGGCTAGATACAGCTCTTCCACTTTTTTGTACTGCTCCTGTAATTGCAACAGGTCTGCTTTTCGTCTGTCAGAATCCCGGCAGAGCCTGTTCCACCGGTCCATGAGGGTAGTAAAGCTAGAAACGGTGTGGAGGGGTAGATGATGAACAGCTGAACATGTCAGAATACAGAAAAGTAACACGAAGCAACAGGGGTTCTAAAATGCAGCGGGCCAGTCAGTGATTCCCATAGGAAACACACCAAGAGACGGCTAATAGTACAATGGTGAGGAAGTCAGGGAAGTAAGAACCTGAGCAACCAATTAAATCAAAACAGTCTGAGTCGTCACGAAGTAGACTATGGGACCTAACTTTGTCATGCGGGCAGACTGTAATTTTACTGTATACCGGGTTGGTGAAAGTTGGGCTCCAAAACCCATGAAGATGAAACGTAGGCAGAAGAAAGATCGTATAAACAAATGGCAGGAGCCCATGTAAGCGACAGCATTCGTCATACAATGCTTCAAGTGAGAAAAAAGACTGGCAGTAACACAGATTCCAAATTCAATAGAGAGGACTTTGGCAGCTAAAATACATCTTGGGATTCAGGCAGCATCCTCTTAAATAACATCACTGTGAAGTATACACCGAAATTTTGCCACTTCAACGGAGCTTGAATGTGCGGAAAGTAATGTATGGATAGGTTACGAGAGCAAACGTAGAGCCAAGATTGAAACTTACCGTGATTGAATGGTAGGTGTCTGGGCGTGCTTGGCCTCAATCAGCTGTTCGTAGAGTGTCGTAATTGTCTGTATGCCTTCGTTGCGGAATGACTCCAAAGCCGTATCAAAAGTCTCATGTTTTGTCAACAAAGTTTGCACGCTGCTTAGATCCCGCGCGTAGTCTTCACTTCGTACTTGAGTCTCACGATCTGCTATCCACGATTCGACAACGTCCGTCTTCCACATGAACTGCAGAAATGCGGAATTATCTGTCAGACAAGACTTGCGACGTAGAGCAGCCCTTTTCAGTGTCTCCAACTTTTCTCTAAGTCCCTCACGACGCTGTTCAATGGCAGGACAATTGTGATTTCCAGTTCGTATTAGTCCCGCACCCTCAGCGCAGAGATTATCACACTTATCTTCGTGAATCTACGAAAGAAAAGAGTAAGGTTATAGTGAATGGGTGATGAACACAGCTTACTTTGAGGTCCGCTTCAAAAGCCTCATGCTTCTTTTGTAGACCTTGTACAGCAGCAAGAGTGGAACCGTAATCCTCACTGCTCAGCAAATGTTGTTTCTCTAAAATCCATGCCTCTTCTTCCTCCACACTATCCAAGAAATCTTGATAGGCGAGGGACTCCTCCAACTTCTGGCGCCGGAGGGCAGTTAGCGACTGGAGCTCGTCCCAAGCATTATCAAGTTGCTGAAAACGAAAACACGAATGTTAACGACAGGAAGTCTTGGTGGAGAAAATATACATACTGCGTAATCAACTGGGTTTTAAGGAACAAGAGCAAAACTTTTTAACCTAGTAGAACTCAAAAAGAATCACTCATACGGAGGGGACTAGGGACTCGTGATGCGGATCGTTTAGGCAAAATGCCTGGCGAGCCTTGGTAGCATGCAGTCGACCAGGAATCAAGATCGGTGAAGAGACTAAGGGCAAAACACACTATCTATCGCCATCATAATCGTGGGAACATCTTTGTTTGGATTACTTGACACATCCATCACCATCTACAACAACTCGGAACTAACACTGTTGCTTCGTCGACTCAAATGTCGACCCAAATGATCATTGTTCACAAGCGAGAGTGGTTGAGCGTTCAGATTTGATAATTCGGTCGTGCCTAATGTGAGGTCAATGGCGCAGTGATTAACACGGTTGCCTCATGATTGGAATGGCCGGAGTTCAAATCCCGGCCGTGGCAAGGATATGCACTACTGACGAGCTCTAATGAGATCGAAACTCGAGTCTAGTGCTTCGTTTCGAAAGAGGCCGGCTGGAAAGTCTATCTATCTATCTGAATGCGGAGGCTGCGATCAAATGTGAGTGATGGTCAACTTGGAAACAAAAACCAAATCCCCGACTACTCACCAGTAATCAAATGTGGTTGTTATAAGAAATAGGTAATTGATGTAAAACTCGTCTTGTGTACATTTATTCAAAAAATAGAAGTAACGCTGAGAACAGAGGTGTGTTGAAGAACTCACTTGCATGCGGCTGCGAACGACTTCCGGATCAGTGAGCAAAGTACCCACCATTAGTTCTTCACCTTGTTCCAGAGTTTGTCTGATGGCCGGCTCGTGACTGGCAACCTCAGCTTCGATACGCTGATGCTTTTTGTGTAGGTTGCGAACACCGATAAGATCACGACCGTAATCTTCAGAGCTAACGATAATCTTTTTCTCCCTAATCCAAGCCTCCTCGTCGTCAATATTGCGATAGAAATCGTGCAGCCGTTTTGCCTTTCCAAGAGTTACCGCTCGATTCTCTGAGAGAGCGCGAATCTGCGGGCAAGTTAGCAAATAGAAAGGGCTACAACGTTTGCCCGCTTGTGAAGATGAGTGAACTTGACAGAAACTGACAGGTTTAAAAACTCAGCTGCTTTATAAAACTCCTGATCCCAGGTGTTATTTGCCATAATATTGAGGTCAAAAGTAGCTGCTAGTGCACATACATGTGACACCAAAGTTGAACGGAGCTGGTGAGTGATGTAATTCAAACTATGCCAACAAAGAAAAAATGAACAAAACGCAACCATGAAGAGTGAAATCCCGGAGAAGAATCCACTACTCTGAGGGCGCACGCACATGAATGTCGGCGACACTGGAATGCTAAAGAGAACAGCAAGCTAGCCAGACAGAACTGCACAGACGTACTTCGGTCATGGTGTCTAATATCGATAAACTTTTACAGATTGTCGTTAAAACCTTCTTTAATAGCATCCAGATGTCAACGACCTTATTAAAATCGGTCTCAATGCAACAAACGCATGACTCACATCAAACTGCGCCTGCGTCGCTAGTTGCATATTCGCATACTTCTTAGGTAGGAGGCGCCCTGAAGGAAACCGAAGGAATACCCTAGTATAAACCTACAAACCTACGCCCATGCTAAATTAAAACAGACGAATTAAGAGGTTCACCTTTTCGTAGCGTTCGTTGATCAGTTTTTTGCGCTCCAAAATCGTTTCGGCATCACCAGCACCCGAATGGATGAATTCATCAGCTCGAGCATCCAGTTCCCTTATGCGATCTTCGTGTGCTTGAATATCGGTAGCCAAAACCTAAATCAAACGTGAGGGAAACAGTGGTGTTAGACTTCCACAGAACAACAACTGAATGACAAGGGACAACAAAAACCATGTCATAAAAACGCAACGCGTTAATCGATCCAAATAGGGTTATAAAAAGCGTGATACACTTTCGCGTGCGTGATATTACCTGATGTTTGGACATGAGACTGTCGACGGATGCAGAATCTTTGCCGTAATCTGGACTGGCGAGGGTCGTTTCCATTTCACCAAGCCAAAATTCAATATCCTTGATGCCCGCATCGTACGCGGCTTGACGATTGGCTTCTTGCAACTTCTCCGATTTTTCCTTTGAACGATTGACCAGATGATCCCATTGATTCGCAAGCTTCTCAATGCGTTCTTGCACAATGTCTTCTTGACCCTTACACTGATCTGAGAATCACACAGATCATGGACGAACGAGTTAGTTAACAGATAAATATGTGAAATTTCCACGACCAGAAACAACCTGGGCATTGTACACCGAAAGTGGGACAGCAATAAATTGAATACAAAATAAAAATAGTCAACAACCTTTAAAACAGATATGTCCAAGTTAGGAAACACTGGCGGGTGTTGAAGACTGAAAGCGCAGCCAACTCTTCGAAATCAACTAAATACCAGCGACAAGCGTATGGAGAAAATGAAGTTCAATCAACCGACTACAACGTTCTTAGTGATAATCAATAAATTGCGTGGATATGAAAGGTGCTGGTGAAAGTGCTGGACGAAGTGAGCAAGAAGATAACATTGGCAGATCATCACGTAAACGATACGTCTTCAAGGGCAACTCACCATTCTGGATGAGACGCTGCCCCGCACCAATAATACTTTGCAAACGTTCGGCATTTGCCGCCAATTCAGCCTCGAAGGCTTGATGTTTCTGATGTTTGGCCTGGACATTAATTTTTGGATCTTTATAAGATTCATCCATTGTGAGCTGCATTTTCTTGGTAATCCACAATTCCATTTCGTCGGCATCGCGGATGAAGGCTTGGAACGTTTGTACGTCTCTCAATTTGCTGCGGTTTTCAATCATGGCATCCTTTAGTTCCTTCCAGCGACCCAAAACTTCTTGAAGTTTCCCTTTTATGGCTTCTGAATCATAATGATCCATATCAAGCAGCTTTTCAGCGCCAACCTGTAGGGACTGTATTTTGGCCTCTTGTAAATTTAAAGCTCTATTAAAATCTTCATGTTTTCTGATTAATGCATCAACTTTGTTTCCATCAACATCATCCCCAGCCAACGAACTCTCACGCATCCCCATCCAATCTTCCGCTTGCTCGCAGTCTCGTAAGAATAGCTGCATCTCTAAACATTGCTCAAGCTTCTTGTTTCGGTCGCACCAGTCACTGAAATGAGAAGAGGATGCTAGAAACAGATAGGACATACGAAAAGAAAGCGACACCAAAGAAGAGAAGTGTCTGAAAACTTACAACCAACATGCAATTTCTACTAACAGACTAGCCTATGGTAAAAATGCCGGCATAAAGTAGGGGATGACAGTGAAAAACGCTTGTTAGCAAGCCAACATTAGCAGATCCTATCTAATGAGGTTAACAGAATTCTAGGTTAGGATATAAACGTGTTTATTTATGGGTCCTTGCAGTGGTGGTTGCGCCCCATTTTAGTCAACTACAAGCACATCCACCTTGTGCAGCCGTCGTTTAACTTTGCTAAGGTAGGAACTAGACTAAGAGCTGTCACAGTATATGCACAACCACCGATGACCAGATATGTGTAACCACCATATATGGCTACTACTATATGTACGATATTTCACGTCACTGTCACAGTGAGCGGCGGTGCGAATTATGGTACCTGCTGGAGAGGTTTGTAGCTGGCGTGCATGAATGAAACAAGGAAGGAAGGGGTGTGTGATAGATAGTAGAAACTCACGAATTCAATCGGTAGCCTGACCCCGCGGGTTACCAAAAGTTCACAGACCAAAAACTTTGTCTTGTCAAAATTTAGTCACAAAGGCACAACGTAGATGCGTGGCGTTCAGAGGAATGCTCAACTGAAGGAAAAACAGCGCACTTCCGGCGCAGATATACTAATGAAAGCTGACTTCGTTCGTGACTGCATTAGCGCATAACGTAACACGTCCGATGTTATTTTCAAGGCGAACTATACAAACAAATTTCGTTTGAGTGTAGGCGCGGTTACCCTTAACAGCTAGGTCCCTTGTCTTTTTTTCTTGGTCGGACTCTGCTTTCTTCTTCGCGGTTGTAATGGTGGCTAAGCATTGGCGCAAACCACCGAAGTATTGCTGACTTCAATGACGATAAAGTCTAGATAGGTAGCCCTCATAAGTGAATTCTGACTGCTATCATTTTTAGAGGTAAACTTCGTCTCATGAATGCACTGAAAGGTAATTCGTTTTATCAATGATATGCGCATGACATAGTGGTATTCAGTCCAGATAAAGCTAGAAAACGTTTTGGATTTACTTAACTTTTCGTATTACCTGGGCTTGAGAGAAAAGGCAGGTTTTTCTGGATACCGGCATGAGAACTTCATAAGTTCCCTTGGAGTGGACAATATCAGGGTTTAGTGTATCCAACATGAACGCTTTTTAGTTCAGTATCTGTCTTCCGATGTGACGCACAATACCGGTTGTTCGAAAACATCTGAACGAATCTATGCAAGTATATATATATATATATATATATATATATATATATATGGGAGGCAGATACCGAGTGATGGGTACTTATTGTGACGTTTCAAATCCACATCAGGTTCTGTTGCCCAAAAAAATGGTGATGGAAAATTACACATCGGTTGCCGGCCCGTCAGCATGTTTGTCTGTCTATCGCTCATCTTTGTCGTATGACCAGTGGGGTATAGAGAGTATCGAGGTCCATGTGCCTGATGAATGCATTGCGAAAGGACAGTGATTCGAGGACTAGCTGTTCCTTTCTTTTGCCAATCCGATCACCTTGGCGTCTGCTAGTTTTACCTAGTGGCCTGTGATTATCTAATGTTATCAAAAATTTGGCTTTTGTTTTGCCTGTCTCGGTGCTAAACAGTATTCGTGAGAAGGAGTCTCCAACCGTTTATCAGTTTCGGCTAAGTAGGTTTGGTTTCACTTTTAGCAGGGAATAAAGTGTCCTATATACCCGCTCGTTCACACGCTCCGACTGGATCTGATTTTACAAAACTTGTTCCGAAAGCTATTTGTTGGCCTGCGAGTGATGTTGATTCCAGATTTTCCAATAATGCGCTCAAATGTCTCCGAGATTCCGTTCGTGTAAGGCAAGATAATGGTCTTTTCTTGTGTAGTCAGCAATAACACTCAGTCGGGTTCTATTGTGCGCATTTAAGAACGGTCTGGATTAGCCGTTTGACGTGAATAACTTGTGGAGGTGTTCTTTTTCCCTTTCCGTAGCCCATATATTCTTTTTTAATGTCGTATGCAGCCTTAGTGATTTTGCGACTGCATGGAGAATGACAAATGCTGATAAATCAAAAGGAGCTCACTCCAGAATACGGTTCAAACATTTCACACGGGTAAAACAGACAATAACTCACTTATCAAGAACTGCACGTGCTTCTGCGAGCTTTTGGAGCTGCTCTTGAACTACAGGAGCTGCGTAATGTCCGTGATCGAGCAGCTCCTTTCCAAACATTTCCAAGTTCGTGAACGCTGGGGAGCGGGTGTCAATTTCTGTGCGATAATCCTACAGTAACATTATAAATAAAACATGAACTGACGAGGTAACCTACACGATGTCGTTCCAAAAGAGCTTCCGCGCTTGTTACATCCTTCGCGAGCTCGTCAGAAGTGACCAGTCCGTCCATGGTAGCGATCCACGACTGCAAATCCCTAAAAGTCAAAAATCGTGTGAAAGCGCATTCAAATTAATCAGTCAATTATAACGTATGGCAGGAAACTTGAAACTGCGGATCTGAACCAGAGGCATCTCAAACGCTTCTACTGGAAATTATGTAACCTAAGTGCTTAATCCACAATCCAAACAAGCGCAGTGGATCGAGCAAGGATGTGGTGTGCGAGCCGAAACATCCAACGAAAGACATCATCGTAAAGAAAGATGCCCATAATAGGAAACCGACAAAGTGAACTTGTTTCTGTTGTCGCATCAGAACCTCTACACTACTGTTATGTTCATCCACTTATTTTACCGGGTTGTTCTATATTGAAACAATACTGCTGTCAGCTTTGTGTAGAATGTGTACGCAAAAATGTGCAACGCTCCTCTTAAGATATAGCATATCTATTTAAAAACCGCTTTTGAAGCAGGAAAACCTTAGATGGAAAACCGCATCTGAAGAGACTAACCTACTGAAACCATACATGAAACACTTCGGGAGTCTCAAACTAAGAAACAGTGAAACAATCTTGTCCAATCAAACCACACCCGTTCATATACTGACTACAGCACGTACCACTCAAGTACATAACAGTGCCTGCGAACAACCCGAAAAACGACCAGGTCACATCAAGTCTAATCCACACTCGACACTAATTTTGTGCAAGGCTTACTCCTCTGGTTTGAAAGATGGGCGGAATTAACGTTGCTTTATTTTTTTGACCAGAAGAACGATATGATGGTTATCACAAATTCGGTGTAAGATCAAGTAAGGGCGCTTGTTCACAGGGCTGAGATGGTGGATCAACACAAACCAACGATTAGGAAATGATCGTTGAGTGTGAACGGAACTTCTGCAAACGCAGGCGAAGTCCCCAATTGCAATGGCCCGGTTAGGGTAGTCCCCTGAACAAAGACGTCTCTGCCTCTCGATATTGAAATGGTGATCTAGGTGGCTGCTGTATACCTCAGCGATCAACGCGAGTACCACGCGGAAAGAGTAAAAGCGGTGGTGCAACAGTGACTGTATTGTTTCGACCCCATCATAGGGTAGGAATCACACGTAAAAATTAGTATTTAAGCCTGTATGTTGTGAGGTGCAATTGTCACAGTAGACCTAATGAAGGTTGTGTGACGGTGTTTCCACTTAGATTATACAATGTTTTCGAAGTTTTGACGAGATTCCAGTATTATTCTAGTGCAGTTTTGAGTTGACGGCTCATGAAAGCTTTAACCTAATCAAATTTGCTGACGCAGTGTGATGATCAATGTTGTATATGTAATGCATCAATATCTCAGAGAATTAAGACCGTAATGTCCGAACACAAACAAAACGTCACATAAGCTAAGTCCCGGGGTACGCGGGATAAAAGCTAAAGTACGACGCAGTAACAATCAGAAAGGATCATATGATCAGCGATAAGCTAGAAGCAAAGTTTCCAGTTTAGATATCTACGTGCTTTGCATCAAGTGATTCCCGACATGATAAGCGAATACTATGTATCCCGGAAACTTAGTTATGCAAACAGTAATCAAGACTACTAACGAATGAACCGGGAAGGCGATTTGAAAATCAACAACAGCGAACAACCGCAGATGCGAGTAGAGGACTTGAGTTGGGATAGCCAGCAGCGTGACTTTCACAGAATAACGAAGGAATATCGTTGATGCGTTCACGGAGTGAGGAATTAGTATAAACATGACGGTGACGATTTGTCATTACAGGCTTAACCTTCCATAATTAAGAGCCGCGGGGTCTACGACCATAGTGCATTAACTAAACGAAATTTCAGTATAAGTTAGGCCGCAGAACCCAAAACCCGACATCTGGTCAATGAACAGGCGAAAAATGACACTCACCGGGCATCTGCGAGAAACTTCTGCAGATCTAAGGAGTCGAGAAGCTTAGCTTTTCTTTGTTCCGCGCTTTCAGCTAAAGCATTCCAAGACTGATTCAGATCTTGCTGGTGATCGAAAATTGCATCTGCATCTTGAGGATGAATCTGTACGAGGTCAGCTGCTTTGGTGTCAAGTTGCTTAACTCGATCACCTAAAGCAACCAAATCACGCTCAAGAGCGTCGTGCTTTCTGATGAGTCGCTGGACTGACGTAAGGTCAGTACCTAAGTCATCGGTCATTAATCGGGCCTGTTTTTCATCAACCCATTCCTTAGCTTCATCGCACTCACGATGATACCTCTGCACGGCATCGATATCCTCCAAGTCCTTCATTTTTTTGGTTGTCACTTCCTCCAGCTGCTCATATTTTTTCTGCAACTGCATGATGATGCCTTCGATCTTCTCAACCGCTTCAGTCTGCCCTCCACGCTTCAACCTATCAGCTTTTGCACATAATTCAGTGACACGAGCCTCACGCTCTTTCTGTTCGACAACGAAATCATCCACCTTCTTTCGTGCGCTTTCAACTTCTTCTAACTTGCCCGGCACAATAGTCTCAGTTACTGCTACAAGTTCTTTTTCGATGACCCACTGATGCAGATCGTTAGCTTCTCGAACAAGATGATAAGCCTCAAGGGAGTCTTGTAAACGTTCACGACGATCACGACCAAGTTGTAGCAAATACTGATACTGCTCTTCTAGGCGTTGTTGCTGGGAGGCAACAGTTAAAGGTTTTTCCATTAGATCATTCTGACTATCAGACAGAGGGGCGTCAATCTTCTTTACGTAAGCGGCAGGAACGAAACCCTGGCGATCATTCACCTCTACTTTCCACCAATCCTTGTGATTGCTGGCCAGTAAAGTGAGGATTTCGCCTTTCCGCATTGACACCTCTCTTGGTGACTTTTCCTGATAATCGTACAAGGCCATTACAACGTCTTTTCCAAGAATATCACTAATTGGTGCTTCTTGCATACGACATGCACTGGCTTGATTCCCAAGAGCATCAATAGTTGACCCGTAGGCCTCGATGTCTGCCATAAGAGCATTATGTTTCTTCAGAAGCGCCTCAGTAGAATCCTCATCACGACCAAATTCGGAGGAGCCAACCAGTGGCTCTTTTTCGCGCATCCAACTTTCTGCCTCGCTTGCATCCGCGAAATACTGCTGAGCTTGTAAGGAATCTTCCAACAGTTGATGGCGTCTATCAGTTTTGTTGCAGAGACTTTTCCAGTCATCCTCCAACTCTTTGATTCGCTTGGCTATGTCGTCAGCTGCATAATGTTGGGCCGCAATCATTGCATTTCCTTCCTGAACAACGTCCTGTATCCTCGGATGATGTCCAGTGACTTCGGCGGAAACCGCCTGGTGTTTCTTGATTAAATTCTGGACCCCAATGAGATCACGACCTACAAAACAGACAACACAGAGAAAAATCGGCGCATCACCACAGAAAAGAATTAAGGATATGTTGTGCACGGCAACCAGAAGCACGTTTTGGCAAAAAAACGTTCGCATTGTCAGAAACGGTTGGTTGGGAGTTTGGGGGAGATACTCAAGATGAGGATTTTAACGAGCCACAAAGTCGAACAAGATCGAAAGATATTTCAGTTAGATCAACTTTATACTGCTGCTCAACCAGAGGGTTCGAAAATTAATATTTAATTGAACGCTTAACCGGATACAGACGATTGACGATAGCGCCATCCTACACGAGGGATAAGAATGAGGAATGGATAAACCGTATCGACCCTAACAGTGAGTAGAGGCTGACTTGTGGGGAACATCGACCCCAACCACAGTACCAATACTACGTAGAAGAGAGCCAGCTTTTAAGAAAATCACAGAACTACATAAGACTAAGAACCATGCGTCCGCTGTGCATGGTACTCATCGGAACTCAAAAAACAGTCGTTCACGTAGGCGACGCATAAACCAGCTTCAGGAGCCATCTAACCTCGGAGCAGTACGACGCATTTTATCGACGAGGGTTAACAGCAATACATCAGTGGTCGATTTAGTGATTCGGCGAACTGTTCAAGTTCTCAGCAAAAAGGAGTGAACCAAAAAGCACGTCAATACACTATTGGTGACCTCTTCTCAGTGCTCATTCCAGGTCACCAAAGTCGTCCACCGGCAGCACAGAACTTGGAATGACCATAAACAATTATGAAAATTGCTGTCAGCTTTTGCAAAAGGCAAGTTTAAGCTTTCCAATACTTGCCGTGAAGATAAGCTTTTCGTGTACGGTACGAAAAACCGCATAAACGAATATGCGGGGAACTAGTACCGAGGTTTTAAAGAAATTGCCCTCAACAAAAAACGATATAGGTTAATGAAAACAAAGCCGAGACAACACTAGTAACTCGACAGGGGCCAATACATCGACACTCAGTGGCAAGCTAGCCTAGCAGATAATACAACTGGGTATCCCTGAGTTGAATGTAAGTGCGACACACTTACCAACATTGGTTGAACCGGCTATTGGTTCTTTTTCGTGTATCCAATCTTGCTCGTCTTCTACATCGCGGAAGAATTGATGGAGTCTATAGGCATCTCTCAACTTTTCCCGCCGCAGTCTTATTGGCTCTTCCATAGCCAAATAGCGTTGTGAAAGTTGGGAGTACTTCTCGGCAATAATAGGCGCGTCAAAATGGCCTTCGGCAGCAAACGTATCGACTTGCGCTTTGAAGGCTTCAATACGATCACGATGAGCTTGAACATCGGCCTCCAACAAATTGTGCTTCTTCTGGACGTTTATAACACCATTCAGATCACGCCCCAGTTCGTCTGACGCAAGCTGGGCTTCAACTTCACCTAGCCATAATTCGACATCATCGACATTGCGAACGAACTGCTGTTGACGGTTGGCCTGATCCAAGTTTGTTTTTTTAATGGTCATTGCATCGATAAGTCTCGACCAAGTATCGTCCAATTGTTCAATGCGTGCCCCGATCTCAGGCGAATTGTAATGCCCAGCTTGAATGAGATCTTGGCCCATTTTCTTTATGCCATCAACCCGTGATTGGTTGGCTTGGACTTCTGCTTCGAAGTTCTGATGCTTTTGAACTTTCGTTTGTAAATTTGTGGGGTCTTTGTGGCTATCATCAGTTGCGCTCCTGAGCTTCTCGATTATCCATAGCTGCATTTCATCCGCATCGCGGTCGAACATCTGATACCTGTGAGAATCTTCCAAACGCTTACGATGGTCGCCTGCTTTATCCCTTAAGGCGCTTCTACGATCACTGAGTAGTGTCTGTAGTTGAGCCACTTCAGGCGCTGCGTAGTGGTTGTTTTCAATTAACTTCGTAGCAAAATCATCTATGTGACGCATTTTTTCTTCTTGAGCGGCAAGGGATTTTTCGAAATCCTCATGTTTCCGTATCAGTGCTTCAACGGAATCCAAAGAGTCTCCGACATCCTTATTTTCTAGCAAGGCCTCTTGCTTGGAAATCCAGGATTCGGCTTGCTCCGCATCACGATAGAACAACTGTAAGTCCATACACTGTTCAAACTGCACTCGTCTGGTCTCCCACAAATTCAAGAGAGCGTCGCGCTCCCGTTCCAACTCGGATAATTTCGTAGCAATATCTGCGCTATCCGCTATCCCAAGATCAATGAGATTTTGCCCCTCCTGGACACAAGACAAGTAACTATCTTCACGTGAGGCAATTTCAGCCTTATGTTCATTGTGCCTTTCAACGTGAGCTTCAGCACCAGCAACGTCCTTAGCAAGCTCATCTGCTTCAATTAACGCCTTCATATCAGCTATCCAAACGCTAATATCTCGCCAATCAGCCAGGAAGCGCTGTAATTTGAAAGCTTCATCCAGTTTAGAACTGCGTAAATCCGCTTGAGCCTTGAGCTTTTCCCAGGCTGCCAAAAGAGTCTGGTGCTTACCGTGTATGGTATCCCTTGAGTCTGGATGCTTTTCAGCAAGTTCCTCGGCATCAAGACCGATTTGAACCAGCTTATCTTTGAGTGCAGCCAAATCTCTTTCAAGTGTCTCATGCTTACGTTGTAGGGCTTGCACAGAGGCAAGATCGCGACCACAATCTTCAACCGTCAAAGGAATTGACTTCTCGTTAACCCAAGAAATAGCCTTGTCGGTGTCACGAAAGAAACGCTGAATTTCGTGGGCCTCGAATAATTTGTGTCTACGGTGATCCGCCAGGTCATTCAAACGTTTCAAGGCTTCCCGAACTTCTCCTGCCTTCGCAATTACAAGGGCATCCTCCGGGAATTCTTCTTTTAAAAGCTCCTCCTCCTTCTCATACACATCTTGGGCACGTTGTTCTTGATATTCCAAATCCTAAAAAGCAAACTTTAAGTAATTAACGCTAATAACCTTTAGGAACTCCTCGAACTTCTTTTGTAACACTTCAACGTGCTCTAGGTCATTGCCATAGTCTTCTGATGTGACGTAAGTCTCTTTCTCACGAATCCAGAACAACAGATCATCAGCTTGACGCAAAAACTGTACGAATTTGAGAGTCAAATTCAACAGTCGTGATTTCTCGCCAAGCATAGCCATCAGCTTGTTCCAAAGAGCGTGTAGTTCATCAAGCCGATTCTGCAAGGTTAAAATAAGATAGCGACGTCTTACCTTAATTATCTCAGATGCGTAATGATCGTCCTGAATCATTTCCTCGCCAGACCGGTCTAACGAAGCTAGGGTTTCAGCATGTGCAGTGACTTCGAGTTCAAAAGCCTGATGCTTTTGCTTTTTAGCTTGTAAGTTGTTAAGTTCCTTGAAGTCTTCATTCGAGTACGTCTGAAGCTTTTCCAAAATCCAGCTCTCCAGCTCGTCAGCATCACGCTTGAAATACTGGTATCTGCACAAGTAGAGGGATTTACAGAAAAACTTTACCGTTTTGCCTGTTCAAGTTTGTATCTTCTGTATTCGGTTGCTTCCTTAAAAGCACTGTATCTCGAGAGAACCTGTTCACGACGCTCTTGAATGTCTTCCGGTGTTTCCAGGATTTTCACCTTCAACGGGAGTTCGCTCATCTTGACGAAAGATGGCGGCCACAAGTCAACTGGGCGCTGTCACCCAACACCACCTTTTGGTGTATATAAAGCAAACACCTTAACCGTAAAATGCACGAATTCAACCATTAGTGTGTTTACTGCTATCCAACTCAACGTTCGTTCCGTGTGATCAGTTTTAACTGATAAGCCGGTTAATTTGAAACTGAACCTATCGAATTTCGTAGCGTTTTCTGGAGCATGTGTAGCGACCACCAATCGTGTGGCTTCTCTAAGTATCCCGGCTGCAACCATGTTTTATTGCTTGTCTGTTCTGTACGCACGATTCTGTGTACGCCTGCCATAGAAGGCCTTATATGAACCCAGTGCCACTTTCTTCAGCCGTGCGACTAATTGCACGCAGCGAATGTTTGCCCCTCTTCTAACGACCTATTTATTCCTCCGTTATTCAAGATCGTTTGGCCTGGACCTTTTCGAGCAATGTTCAACGCACTTGTCTTTTCCCCTCGTCCGACGTATCAGATAAAAACAGTCTGCCCGTAAATTTAAGCAACTTCCCAGGACCACATTTTTTACTCTTCAGATTGTTATGGGTCACCAGTGTTTTCAAGAGGAACTAAAAATCAGTTTCCCACTAAAACTTCAAAGCAGATTCCATACTTCCCTATGGACACTGGTATGAATGAAACCGTAAGTAGAGCACGTCAAAACCCCGACGCGACATCATTCCGGTCAGCTTCGTTCTGTGCTTGGCCTAATCATCACTGATGAGAGCCATCTGGTAGACGCAGTGACCACCAAGCCGTCACCTGGAGACGGTGAACACTCTTCGTTAATCTTTGATATTATCTGTCACTACATAAAACAACCACCAAAAAGCTCCACATTTCGAATCTTTACTGAGCTTGATTTTAATTCCCTGGACAATAACTAGTGCACGTCTCAAAGCACAACTCAGAAAGCGGACAACTTATTTATATCACGCAAACTGTGCACATTCAATATTCGGCCACAACTTCAGCGCAGAACAGAGACCCCGAACAACCGTTCCCAGTTATTCGCAAAGCATAAGCTTACGGAAATCTCAGAGAACCTAAGCGTGCTCTATACTGTTCAAACTAGGCGCAGGCAGGATGTCCGTGAACCCATCAAAGTGTTATTGTATTCCCGCCCACTTAAGTAACTGTTAGATGAGTCATTTACTCTGTTCTGCTAGATTATTATTTTACTAAGCTCTTTTAACTTCCCGTAACCTCCAAGAGCGGTGCTATACCCTGTTTTCAATGACTGCCTTTCAGGTCAACAGAAAACCGCCGGGCATCTAAACGAACAAACCAGCTGGATTCGAGTAGTTTGGGCCCACCCTCAAACCCCTGCACGACTACCTGACGCGGAGACTTTATTTGACTCTCTAGTTGCAAGTTTGATGAGTCCAGTGATCTCGACCTGTCTCGGAAGTCCTAATCGCGGGGTTATCGAATGGAGTAAACAGGCAGTAACTGTGTCTCCTCTCGAGACGATCGGGCAACCTGATCATTGCTCGCAAGCCAGAGTGGTTGAACGTTCAGATTTGATAATTCGGTCGTGCCTGATGCGAGGTCAATGGCGCAGTGGTTAACACGGATGCCTCATGATTGGAATGTCCGGAGTTCAAATCCCGGCCGCGGAAAGGATATCCACTACTGACGAGCTCTAATGAGAGCGAAAATCGAGTATAGCGCTTCTTTTCGAAAGAGGCTGGCTGGAAAGCTTATCTGAATGCGGAGGCTGCGATCAGATATGAGTGATGATCAACTTGAAAACAAAAACCAAACCCCCGACTACACATCAGTAATCTCCAGTTGTGGCCGCGTTATCCAAAGAGTAATACCCGGCAGCCTGCAACGTCAAACCAACGGGCTGGCATCCTGTCCCACCGCTGCAAAACTTCCGGCAACCACCCGTCACCGCTGAGTTTTCTGTGCCGGATGTTGAATACCTTCTATTCAAAGTTGATCCATACGTGCAATGGGTCCTGACAAGGTCCATCCCAGAATACTCAAAGAAGCGGTTGCTAGCCTGACAGAACTCCCTTACAAGCTGTCTAGGCGGACACTCCAGACTGGCATTCTCCCGAGTGCATGGGGAGAGACGACAGTCACACCCGTAATTGATCGAGTCTAAGGCACGAATCCAGAAGGGCTTTAAGCTACAGGTTAGGACAAATGTCAAGGTTCCTTTCTTTAAAAGCTGTTCTTCTACTCCTTTGACAACTTTGGCAGAAGGCGTCGGCCGCGAGGTCCTTCATGGCCACCACTCACCAAACTTCAGGGTTGGAGCAGAAATGATCTGAATAAAGTAACTAGACACTTGCCACATTTCACGTATCCAGCTCCCACACCCTTCACTTCGCAGGCTACGAGACGTTTCCTACCCAAATCCCGCGCTTCGAACAGGCTGCTGTTTTTCCTACCTGCAGCTCGTGTTTATTTAACCGCCTCCATCTAGTAACGACTGTCGAGTGTTTGGTGGACAATCGGTGAGCGACTTCCCCGTCTTCAATTAGTCTCTTGTGGTTAATTCTTTTTCTTACATTCGGAACATTCTTGGTAGTTGCTGGCAGCCTTCGTCGCAACGACCGACAGAACCTTTAAACTAACGCGCACGGCACACCGTGTCTCTCACGAACCTTAATCTTGATGTGTTCCTAAGACTTGATATCGTTTGCCTGCTAAAACTTGTTTTCGCGTGGTATTTTTTTACAAACTGGAATCACCGAAAACAACTTTGTTCGCTACACGCTTGTCCTAATGTCTAAACCTGGTATTTTCACGCAACTTAAACTGGAAATCACCCATAATTGATCACAGCTGCCACTTCCCCATACACTATCCAGTTCTCCTTTCGAAAAGAAGAACTCGACTCGAATTTCGCTCTCAGTAGAACCCGTCAGTAGCGCATATCTTTGCCGCGAAGAGGACTACGACTCTGACCACGCTTTCACACGGCGACCTTGTTGACCACGTTAGACATGACTGAATCCTCATTTGTGGACGCTTAGCCACTTACGCTGGCGATTAATGAACAAATTTCCCACTCACCTCGAGAGGAGACAGCAGCCGTTCTGTTGACTCTGGTTAACGACCCCTCGAATAGGTCTTCTCGCCAAGTTGAAATAACAGAAATCATCCATTTGTGCGAAATTTCGATTACTGATGAGTAGTGGAGTAGTTGAATTTTCCTCTTAACTTCCTTTCGCTGGATCCTTGCATATGTGTACCTTGGTTTCATTTGTGCTTGATCGCTCCGCCACTACGCGACCGTTGCGTTTGGTCATGTTAACGCGAACCGTTGACCTCAGAAATTCTAAGTCTATTGGACTCGATATCGAGGTTCGTTGTTATCCTCTTCTGATTAACTTGTATTAATTTTCTTCTTCCTTAGCACTTTAATAATGAGAAAATCGCCATTATCACCGTCTAACTTTTTTGATCCGGATCGGTTGCTCAGCGAGATTGGAAGTTATAGATGCTCGCTGCACGACATCCACAATTATTCTAGATCCAGTCTATCGGCTGACGTTGCGAGTAGAGTAAGCGTAGCTTGAAGAGCCCCTAAAAGTCTGAAATTAACACCTCAAATAGTGCATATAGGGTCGGCTCTGCTGACGTGTCCCTTGGGCGGACTCAAGGTTTGCTCGTCAGAACTTGCCTTCTCCTGAGAACTCACGCAAATTTTCGGTATCAGTGAATTGCCCTCTCCAAGCCCCGAGGAAGGGCGTGGCTAGAAGTACGGCGCGGAAAGTCAAAATTAAGTCACACGTCCTTTATGGACGCTCAGCTGCACACAAGTCGTGGCGAGGAACCGACCGCATCTTAAGAAACTCAGGGCTACTCGTCGGGGAAATACAACCACTCCGAGTCTGCTGCCAACCTCTTCTTCCCCATATATCGTCCCCTTCCAATGCCTTACATTGTGTCCTTCCGTTTCTTTTCTAACGGAGACGAAGTAGGAAATACCCTCCAGGTGCATATATGCAAACTGTTGAAGTTCACTTATTGAGCTTCTGGGAACCAGACTGTTGGTTCATGATGCACCTTCTCACGCTGGATCTTGCGGGGACCTGCCTTCCAGTAGACCTCATACAATGAAAAGAATGCCCCTAGCTACTCCGTCCACCCTGCACATTCCCGAATGGAGAACAAAGGGTTCAGCAAACTTCATTGATCTGTGTTCCCAGACGTAAAATATCATGGGGATTATTCATTTCTTCGAGGAATGTGATGCATTGTGGCCGTCATTAGAACTGTTCGGCCAACGTGCATTCCATATGAATGCACTACATCACAACCATTTATGCAGCACACTCACTGAGGGTCTAGAAAACCTATTGAGGCTTTACTGTTTTTATCTCTTGCTTTTTACGAGTGACTCCAGCACAACACAGATAAGTTGGTCATCATAGTCCCAACCGGACTGAGAGAAAGGATGCTCGGCGTCTTTATCGAGACTGATGCAGCGGGTAGTGTAGACAAAATGTCAGCGCTGCGATGTGGTATCCGTCAGGTCAGATCCCTTCCATGCTCAGCTTAATTATTGTCTGCGAGTCAATGCTTTGTAAGTGAGTGGGAGCAGTCGTAAAAAGAGGCACCATAGTCTGTGCGAGAGAGGTGGACGAGAGAGAAAGTACGTAATTTTCGCAGCACCAACAGACCGTCCATCGACTGAGCTGCGTTTTGCAGGGACACGGGAATTCGTATCCACCGAAAAACAACGAAGAAGAGGTGGATCGAGATGACTTCTCAGACCGTTAAGGCCAGTCTGACTAAAGTTTGAAAATGCAAACTGTCTTGCTGGGTATTACTATCTGTAGCAGAAATGATCCGAAGTCGGTAATGAGCGATCGCTATGTTCAGGGGGTGGTTCGATGACCACGCTGCAAAATAGGCGATTTTCGTTTGTATTAAGCAGGTCGGGAAAGGATTTTACCGGACCGATGCCACATCGGAGCGCTGACATTCTATGTCTACGCCCTCCGCAGCATGAGTCTCGATGAAGACGCCAAGTATCCTTTCTTGCAGTCCAAACGGAACCTCGATGACCAACTTATCTGTTTTGTGCTGAAGTCACCCATAAAAAGTAGATGAGAAAAACGCGGGAGTCCTAGGAGGTTTCGGGGTTTTTACGAATAAAGTGCTTCTCATGCTGAGATTTAGGTCTGAGGTCGACATCCGTCATTGAGCACGGGTCTGTTGAATGAAACACCCCTTTTTGAATAACAGACACCTGCTGCAGTGCATCATTCAGAACAGTAATACATATAGTGGTTTTTAATTACCAAAATGAGGCTTGTGCAGGTACACTGTCAATACCACAATCAATAACCGCCTGTACATGCTAATTATAAGTTGATACCAATAAGCTATATTTGGTTTTGTCAAATTTTCACCGATGTGATGAAGGTTTTCATTGATAGTACGGTTTCAGACTGACCGTATAATAATACTACAACGAAGATCGATTCTTATGAGGCCGCTGGACGTCCGAGAAAAGGCCACAATTCTAAACGCGAGCCAATGACATTGATTACGCCATCTATGTACAGTTACAGCTAAAGAATCTTCACGTCTTCTCTCCACTGACTACACACAGCATGAGTTTTGCATTCGTTAAGGCGAAACTAAATATGTTCGCGGCACTGGTTGAACGTTGACTCACATTCTTGAGTTTTTTCAACGTTCGTGTACTCAAAAGCACTTCAAACATCACTTCTTCCCAATGAATTATCATAATCTCAATGTCTCGACAACAGTCGGGCTTCACTAGCCACCCGATGAATGTCATGGTTGCCCCTTCCTACTTGTTTGCGGCAAACGTACTTGTCTAAGGTGGAGATCGCAAAAGTATTCGATGAGTTATTCACAGATCTGCACCAAATAACACTGCGATACTTCTTATCATGACAGCTGTAGTTGCCGGGGCAGCAGAAGTTCACAGAAAAGATGAAGTAGAACTTATATCCAACAAAGAGTTTTCTCTACCACCTCATTTGAACCAGAAAATCGTTTTAGCACGACCTTTATCTGAATACGCTAGTGGCCATCACGAAGGTCACTCACTAAGACAATGTTGCCTACATCACCTCCGTGAAAGTTACAAGAGAGGTTCAGAGATGTTTCATCAGCGGTTCTGACTGGTAAATTCAATCAAGTAATAACTATCAGGACAAGACATCCCACGAGACATTTCAACACATCGTCACTCACTTATCAGACAAGAGAGAAGCAATGATGCCTGATGTAATATTCCGCAAATGCAGGGCTCGCGCGGTTAGAAAATTCACCGTGCGCAGGACGAAGTGCCCATGTGGTAAAAAGAAGAGTACGACACTTGGAAACAGCTCCATTGAGTTGAAAGGCATATTCACAACCACACACTCGGCAACATTAATTTATCAGAAATATCTATTAAGTTTGCGTAGTTCGATTGTATGGTGTTCCAAAGCCAGAAAGAGATTTAAAAAATGTCAATTGGACGCAAGAAGATTTTTTTGAATTTTACGTTAAGTATTAAAATGCATATATGTGGGTTTTACTGGGTTCGATAGTCATATTTTGATGAAAAAATCGGTTCTGTCCAAAAATCGTTTACATTCGCAATTCTACTGATAAAAATGTCGTATTTTTTCCAGATATCTTCGTAAACGGTTCTGCGGTGTGAGGATGCTCCCATCAGAATTTTCGTGATGAGATATATATTTTCACCCCACTGAAACTCCCAATTTAGCGTAGTTTGGGAGATCGACGCAAACTTGTAAATTTCCCTACTACTCATCAGGAGTTAGTAATCCTCGAACAAATGGCATTTGCGCTTCATTTCACACTAAATATCTATTTTCATCCAGACCCATGTCACTACACTTATGGGTTAATTATCTATCTACCAGACCCTTCCGCCTTTAACAGTTGGAAGAGCCAAGACAAGTTAGAGCTACTGTAATAACGGAATGTAGACAGGGAGGCCAAAAGAGAGGACTGACGCTTTAACCTATCGATCGGAACTCAAGGTCCCAGCAACTGAACCGACCATACATCTGGTTTTTATAGCAGTGTGGCGTGTAAATTGCAACAATCCTACATCAGCCCATTGCCAACCGTCTTATTGCGTTCACCATCAACTAATACACGGGGAACGATTACATCCTCAAAACTGTATGCCTCCGAAGCTACCCATTCAATAGCATTCCCATTGGGATGGCTTTATCACTTCTCTGATGGTAAGGGTAAAGCCCAAAACCTGACAAAAACGACATTCTGTGCCATTACTGGGTGAACAAGTCACGTCCGAGAAGCCACTGGGCGGCATAACCAGCACAGCTTGCCTCTACTCTACCTGCTGATCATCAGGCGGCGACTGACACAATGACCAGAACACAGTGCACGTACTGGCCCTGCTGTGTCACACTGAATATACGCCATTTACAATGCGCCTTTTTTATCACAACGTCGCAGAGACGTATTTCTGGGCGGAGTGACTGTAGTAGTTCGTCAGAAATTATTTGGCTCATGACTTGACCTTGTGCGCCGTCTGCAATAGATTTGTGACGGGCGATAATCGGGTTTGGACGCAATCTAGCAAAGTGATCCCATCGCTTCTCGCTTCTCTTCGATCAAGCCATGAGGTCAAGCATCGGGGTGTTCTTCGAGTGGTGGGTGTGGGGAAGGCATATTGAAAACACATACCTGAAAACTTGTACCGCCCCAGTAAGAGGACGAAGAGGCGTTCCGACGTCTGACACACAATACATTTTACATGAACCTTAAGATCACTTACTGGTTCGCCCCCTAGTTCACTCGCGCAAGGCCAGCCATCATTTACTTAGTCGAACTTGTTCAAAAAAAATTAGTTCGGCCTTCAGGACGCAGGGATGGTCCGGACTCATTTACACAAATCTACGAAGCTAAATATTTGACCAGCTGCCTGCCAACTCCTCTGACTGTTGAAGCATTTACATTCACATGTGAAGAGAGTGGGGCGTAATCTGACCTCGACAGTCAAAGGAAAACCTTCTGCTGGGAACAACGTGCACAATTCTCTCCACGTTAGCCATGCTGACGCACTCGGTAGACCCCCGTGGCAACATTCTCGACATCTATTATGAAGTATAAAGGTACCTTGATTGTTATGAAGTGCCGACAATGCGCCGGTCAACAAAAGATGGCGGCGCGGGTACGGAATCAACTACCTCCCCGTCTCTCCCCTCTCTCCCAACTCGAAGATGGTGACACTTGTGGACGAATGCCATAGGCATCACCTAGAGACAGTGTTACGAACAACGCTGGTTCCAGCAAAGTTGACAGTGCGTCACGAACCTACTCAATGTTGCTGCTGAACACTAGACTAGAGCAGCAGGCGACAACTTGTGGGCGAATGAGTTCTTGGAAGTAACCCACGCATTTTACGTTACTGAACACACCACAGTGATTGCTAATCTGCTCAACTTTGGCTCTCACAGTGTATATTTGGACTGAGTAACAGTGCCTAGAGAACTGACATTTTACAGTGAAGGCCAAAGGAGTTTACTCGAAGGAGCACCGTGCCCCAGCCGGTTATGGCTTCTCCATTGTTTGCCCTCGGCACCAGTGACCTACCCAAGGGTACACACTCTGTCTTATCGCTGTTTGCGAAATGCTTGACAACACTCCGGACAGTCACGTTCTAATGTGGCGATGTTTTACCTTGTAGTGCTAGATACTGAACTCGTACGCCCAGAGTTTCTCCAACCTTATGCTACCGTGAATCGGAAGTCGTAGGAAGAAAAAGGATGAATCTGCAAACAAACTTTATTTATTGATTTTTTCACCGTTCACAACAGACTTCAACGTAACAATTAAGGGGTGCTAGGGAGCTGGACGTGAGAACACCTTGAGCACAACCGCACAGCAGCCGCCAGAGTGGAAGTGTGCGTCGACGGAGAATTCCAGTCGACCTTCAGAATTCAAGCAAGCGTTAGACTGGTTAAGCGGCGTTCCTAACGGTAGTAGCTCAACATTGTTATCCTAGTAAATGTAACCTACAGCAGTAGAGATGGTGCGAATTCATTACACAGCTGAGAGCATAACTGCGATACTTATGCCGGCCCACTAACTTTAATGCTGGTGGTTTGTAATAAGTTTACATATATAAGGTAATGTGAACAGGCGCGGTGGTACTGTCAAGGCAAATCTCACGTCGCGGGGAGTTTAGAATTTTGTGGACGTCGAAGGTGATCTCACTACATCAGCCCCCTAGAAGGGTGACTAATACAGGAGGCCTTCTACCTGTGAATTTCATTCCTGGGCAACAGCTGCTGTCTTACTGGCCAGTCGCGCGCGAACCACCCAACCTGAAAACGCCTCCTGAGGACGTGACAGGGGGTGTGATTTCCTCACTGCGCAGGCACAAAGTGCTACGGCGTTCAAGGTTTTCTCCTTGGGCTCAGCAACTGTTGCCATGCATCTGGTCAGACCTGAGAATAAGGAAAGTTGAGATACCTGAACGTTAGGGAAAAGGCAGATACCCACCGTAACGCCTGTCCTGCAGCGCCTGAGGATATTTACAAATATGTGCAGGTATCTTCCGTGTAAAGCGAGTCCGGAAACTGTACCTAAGAAAAACTGTTAGTTGCTCGTCGACAGGAGCATAGGATACACATAATGAATTATCAACTGTAGGTTGAGGAGGGATTTCGTCAGGAATAGATGCAGGAGGCAACGTTGGCGCTAAATCAGAGGTTGATGTAGATGGAGTTGGCTCAGGTGATGTTTGTGTTGTCGAACCGGGGGGTGAGCTGGTTGAAGCAGGTTTAAGGCGGTCAACAGAGACGGTGAGGTGCTGACCGAAACTGTCAATCACAGGTTTTCGCGGACCGTTTAATGACACGAAAAGATCCTTTATACGGTTGTTGTAGCGGTTTCTTAACACAGTCTGTTCTCAGAAACACGAAGTCACAATTGCTGAGTTCTTTGGGAACGTAAGACGAAGATTTTTGAATATGTGTAGCACTCGGTTGTAGTGATCGCATGTAGTTGGCTAGTCGGTTGGCGTAGTCATGGGTGCCGACAGCAGATTCGCTTGACGATTGAAAGAAATCAGCTGAAAGGCTTAAAGGACGACCATAGACAAGTGACGCTGGGGTCGTACTGTCATCCTTGACACAATTGCGAATACCGAGTAGAACTAGAGGCAAAGTTTCTGTCCAATCCATCCGCTCGTGAGCACGTAATGAAGCTTTGAGCAGACGATGGAAATGCTCAACAAGTCCATTCGCTTGCGGGTGATATGCTGTGGTGCGCGCTCGATGCACGCCTAACAGCTTGGTCAATTGTGAAAATAAAGCTGATTCGAACTGCTTACCGCGGTCAGTTGTAATAGTCGACGGACAACCATAACGTGCAACCCAAAGCTCGACAAAAGCGCGAGCCACAGATACTGTTGATGTGTCTGACAACGGTATGGCTTCTGGCCAGCGAGTGAACTGGTCGATACACGTGAGCAGGTTGGTGTAGCCCCTCGAAGGTGGAGGTGGCCCGACGAGGTCCAAGTGGACATGTTCGAAACGATCGTTGGGAGTTGGAAAAGTTTCCAAGGGGGTGCTCGTGTGTCGGTTGACCTTGGAACGTTGACATGAAAGACAGCAACGGGTCCAGTGGCGTACGTCCCGATTTATGTTGGGCCAGACGAATCGATCCGCGACCAGTCTTAGTGATGCGCGTATCCCTGGATGTGACAGGTTATGCAACGCTTCGAAAACTGCTTTTCGTAACGAATGTGGCGCGACTGACCTGGGGTATCCCAGCGTATTGTC
>QNGE01000034.1:172887-196915 GCA_008508345.1 Paragonimus westermani
ACCTCCCCGTCTCTCCCCTCTCTCCCAACTCGAAGATGGTGACACTTGTGGACGAATGCCATAGGCATCACCTAGAGACAGTGTTACGAACAACGCTGGTTCCAGCAAAGTTGACAGTGCGTCACGAACCTACTCAATGTTGCTGCTGAACACTAGACTAGAGCAGCAGGCGACAACTTGTGGGCGAATGAGTTCTTGGAAGTAACCCACGCATTTTACGTTACTGAACACACCACAGTGATTGCTAATCTGCTCAACTTTGGCTCTCACAGTGTATATTTGGACTGAGTAACAGTGCCTAGAGAACTGACATTTTACAGTGAAGGCCAAAGGAGTTTACTCGAAGGAGCACCGTGCCCCAGCCGGTTATGGCTTCTCCATTGTTTGCCCTCGGCACCAGTGACCTACCCAAGGGTACACACTCTGTCTTATCGCTGTTTGCGAAATGCTTGACAACACTCCGGACAGTCACGTTCTAATGTGGCGATGTTTTACCTTGTAGTGCTAGATACTGAACTCGTACGCCCAGAGTTTCTCCAACCTTATGCTACCGTGAATCGGAAGTCGTAGGAAGAAAAAGGATGAATCTGCAAACAAACTTTATTTATTGATTTTTTCACCGTTCACAACAGACTTCAACGTAACAATTAAGGGGTGCTAGGGAGCTGGACGTGAGAACACCTTGAGCACAACCGCACAGCAGCCGCCAGAGTGGAAGTGTGCGTCGACGGAGAATTCCAGTCGACCTTCAGAATTCAAGCAAGCGTTAGACTGGTTAAGCGGCGTTCCTAACGGTAGTAGCTCAACATTGTTATCCTAGTAAATGTAACCTACAGCAGTAGAGATGGTGCGAATTCATTACACAGCTGAGAGCATAACTGCGATACTTATGCCGGCCCACTAACTTTAATGCTGGTGGTTTGTAATAAGTTTACATATATAAGGTAATGTGAACAGGCGCGGTGGTACTGTCAAGGCAAATCTCACGTCGCGGGGAGTTTAGAATTTTGTGGACGTCGAATGTGATCTCACAACAACCTTTTACGGTTTGACACACCCGCCAGCCAATCCAGCGTTTTTTGGGTGACCTGGATCACCAGGAGTTCCTGTGGAAATTAATATTCTCTGACGACTGTCGTGCGGTTGCATTGGAGGTTTTCTCGCGTTTCTTCCCCCAGCGCCCCAGATTTTCCAGGCTGAAACCAGCCTGTTTGTGTGATGAGTGAACTATCAGATCATGTTCGCTTGCGAATTCACTTGCGACTTTCGGCCAGTTATCTTGAGGGTGTGGGACCCTGGATGTATACAGCAAACAGGAGGGATCCAGTGCCGCAATAAAACAGATTACGATGTCAGTTTCGGACGATTGCCCATTTTGTTTTCCAACACTGTTCTTAATCTATTTTTAAATCAAATTTTCTCTCGCCTTTTTTTAAGAGAAGGATGAGGTAGAGCATGATTAATTTCGATGGCACTTTATTAACTTTCCGTTTCATGTCTGGAACGTTAATAACCCCGCAAAAGTCTCAAATCCTCGAATCCTCTGTCGTATCCTACCCTGTGACTGCCTGAGACGACCACTGGTTCCTGCTCAACATTGTTTATACTCGATTACCAGTCGATGACTTTTGATTGATGAATCTGACACCGTCGTGTAGTCTGTCGTCCGTTTACTGTATCGGTCAGTAATGATCTCATACCCGTTATTTACGTCATGCGTAAAATCTACTTGTCATGTGTTTGAATCGTTACACCGACGTTCTCACTTGCCTCGTGGAAGTCCATGAGATAGCAATTACTATTCCTTTTGGGCTCTTTGAAGTCACCCAAATATTGTTCTGCCTGCAGAATGCTCGTCAGAAGACTTCAGGAGTTACTGAATCAACTGTTTTGTTGTCCTGATAATGTGTATCCACAGTGATGACAACTTTGTTGCCGCTAAGGACGCCCAACACCATCCGCCGGATCTACAAATGTAATGTGAGCACCACTCAAGACAGCGCAATAGTAAACCATATGAATTGCAGCATCGGGATGATTTTCAAAGGTCTTACTGAACACAGAATCGACCGTAATTTTATTGAACATCTATGGAAAAGTTGAGTGCGGTGAAAGTTCGTCCACAATCGCAGTCCCTAAAGATCCCCTGCGGTCCTTTGCTATGGCTAATCACTACTGTAATATCATTCCACGGCCTTCAGCAGTGTTGAAACGCCCCACGGACACGCTGAAAGTCAAGCCCAAACACTTCGATTTATATCCGGAAACTAGCGTCTCATTTTCAGCAGTTAAATTAGCTGTATCGCGTGATTACGTCTCATGCAAAAGTAGATGAACGCCGGTCGTCAATTTTGAAGATCACACCAATCCAGTCAGGTAAGACTGTTCCACAACGAAACGCGAATAACGAAACCGGTGAACTGACTGGAGCCGGTTGACTTGACAACCGTACACCAGGTGGATCCGCCCTCCAGCGTACGACGACGCCCACGAAATACATCGGTTCGGTTGATGAGGTCGACACTTAACCGATATTGAGTGCCACGGCTGCGTGACCTGCAGCCGGCTTTAAGTGATCGGCCAAGAACCAGCGTCTTTGTCTGCGATCTAAATTGGGTTCTGTGAAGTGGGGAAAAGTTAAACGAAATTACCTTCGGATGGAATCTACAAAATCACATTCAGACGTTGAGTCCACTGCGGCTAATACGACGACCTCATCATCACACACCTCTAGCACCAAGGCTGGTATTCCGTGTTCTAAACCTTAGGAGTGAACAATATTTCTTTCAGTGATAATGTAGTCGTCCGGCGCTGGGACGTCAATAACATCAGGCCACAGTGATGAACCGTGAGTTGACAACCGTGGAGCTCCCTGAATGGCACTCCGGGATATTAAAGGACACATAGACTAGCAAAAATATAGAAAACAAACTGGTACCATCACTGAAGTCTGTAGCTTGCAAAAAGGCCAGCCAATAATCGTCAGAATCGTAAGCATCCTTGCTAAGGAGATTGAACGGTTGTAACTGAAATGGTGCAAGTAATAATCACTGTTATCGTCGGAAAAACAACTAGCATCAAAGTGGGTCACTAGCCGCGGCATAAGTGCACATTGACTGTGGTACGGATGACAATCTACGCCCAAGACCAGTCAGTAAGCGATGAGCTGAACGGTACATCATTTGCCAAATATACAGTGGGACATGTTACCCATGTTTATACCACACCACGTGCTAACGTCAGGTTCGATGGTTTTTAGGAGTGACCTATCGTCGGCCGGTTTCTACCAGGAATACCGACAGAAAAACAGTCTGAACGCATACTCCAGACAGACAGCTTACATACCAACTTGGTGGAATAGTTTTCATTGCAACTCATCGTGTTGTTTAGGGTGGAATGCAATGCGAACGCGAAGTGGTCGGGAGTTGCGATTTCACTTATGTCTCCCGAACCACGCGAAATTGAGTATTCCCGCAAGACGCTATCGCGTACTCAACCACGAAGGTTCTGACGAAGGCAATTTCATGGGGTGAAATCGACCAAGAAGGTCACTGTGATGCATTTATCAAATAAAAAGTGCATTTCAACCAGCAAAAGTGCAAGTATGAACAAGTTTTAGGTATGGCCTATTCTTTCCCCGTTGCAACGGAACCAATGCACCGAATAAAATCTCCACCCTTACTCTGCAAAATGCGTTTTACTATTTTACAAAGAAATTAAAAAACCTTTTGTCACACCCAAATGACCTTTTTTTGGTTCGTTTGGGCTTTGAAGCAACATGCCGGCCAGCTGCGCCGTTTCCATATTTGCAAAGATGTCGCAGAGCAGGTTACGAAGGACGCTGTGGTGTTAGTGTCAGTGGGTTGAAAGTAAAACGCATGAGCTTATTGTCTATATATGAGGAAAATATCTTCCATAAAAGGCCCGAAGGGGCTGAGTGGAGTGATTCAGGCGGAGGATACCAGGAACATTGAGAAGTTTCCGGGGGCTTACATGTGAAGTTGAAAGGGCAATTTGCGGATTCAGAGACTTCACGGATGGCATCGGGGCTTCAATGGATCGGTGATTTAGCCACAGGAAGGGCCGGAAATATAGTGGTCAGAGGCGTAAGGGAACCGTTTTGCCGAAAATCTTTAAAGACAGACAGTATAATTGGGATCGTCCAACCAGCATGTTGAGATCAGTTAATATTCCACAGAATGTGACCGATAGAATGACCTCGAGGCTAAGAATGTGTCCAATGTAATTCAGAAATTCCCAGACCACTGGCGGTGGAGTTTGCAAATCTACGCCATAGAGACGCGCACTGGCAGGGGCAGAAACATTCTGCAGTCACTGATGGTAAACTCACGGTATTGACGAACGTCTGTAAACTGGAAATTAGCAAAGCAAATCGCAGCATGAGTTCACTGTTTGTGCACTGATAAGCTATCATAGAGCCAGCTCAAAGCTCGTGGAATGGTGAAACTAAACGTAACATTCAGCAGTTTGACAGTGTCACGTTCGCATGGTGCTGAGAAGAATAGAGCTAGCACCCCCTCAAGAACAACATCGAAAGTGGTTTTGTTAAGTTGAAATAAACCTGGAAAGAGGGAAGTGAGCTTTTCAGTAAACGGAACAGACATTCGAACGTATAGTCCCAGTGCGAGATCCCCCTACTTTAAACATTGCAACGAACCATATCACGTAAGTGGAAATGGACCGCTCGGGGGCTATACCGTCGTATGGGGACTGAATGTGGTGAGTTTCGATCAAAATATGCAGTCTGGGGCTTCAGAACAGTAACTGAGACGGGGCTCAGTTCAAGGATGAATTCGTTGGGCTTCCATCCCCAAGTTACTGTGTACATCATTCTGATAGGCAAGGCTGAGTGCTAGGATGGAGTAAGTTTTTACTGATTTATAGCACGGAGTTTTGTTTTCTCATTCAGATTGAACATCGTCCTAAACTGGCAGCAGCTGCCGCATAGAAATTCCAGTCATCCACTTTTGAAAGGAAGCATTGAACTCTAATTTCTTTCTCATTAGAGCTCACCAAGCAGGAGACTAGAATCCAAATCACGTTTTCATGCGGCAACTGTGTTGACCTCTGCACCAATGAGCTCACGTCAAGCATGACGGAATCACCCTTTGTGGAGGATCAGCCCTATCGAATCAATTGTGGATCGTGTTCAATTCAAATGAAAGACTAAAATCCTTCGCTAAATATCAGTATTCAAACTGCCACTTTGTGGTTTCAAATTGGGGAGAAGTCCTAGTCAACGGGTCATCAAGTGCAGCTAACAGGACGGTTACTGTGTCTCCTTTCGAGGCGGTCGGACAACATGGGCACTTTTCACAAGCGAATATAACTGTTTGCAAATGATGATTCGGTCGTGCTCAACTTAAAGTCATTGGCGCAGTGGTCAACAATCTTGTCTCGTGAAGAAGTGACCAGAGTCTCAGTCGCGGATTAAAAGTTTTCATTGAGTAGCATAATGTTGGTGACGAATGAGTTTAAACGAAAGTTGGACGGAAACTTAACTACGTTCAACGTACAAGTAGCTCTCTGCTTTGTGAGGGCGCTGCGGGTGACCACATTAGTAGCGAGCATATCGGCAGTTCGCCGGCAGTGACGTGGAGAGACCTCAAGTTGGCAAAATTTCTTCCCAACTTCACAACGAGAGCAACAAAATCTTCTTTCATGGCCATTTCAGTACCAAGAGATCGGCTGGGCAGCAGAATTTGCACCTTGGAATTCGGTTGGGAATATGTTTCTTACCGTCCCTCAATCCAGGACATCAAGCCAACATATAAACCAGCATTCCAGGTGGAGGAGTAGACGAACGACAGGCGTTTTGGGTTTGTGAGGCAACAGATTTCTCAACGAGGTGATTAGTTCGAAAATGGGTACCCCTCTGGGCAGGAGCAATTTTGCAACTGTGGCTCGCAGGTGGAGGGCTCAAGTCTCCCGATGAGTAAAACTGGCTGTACTAAAGAATCAGGCCATGTGATTTAAAAAGGCAGGGCTTGTCTGCTTCACTGGAGGTCTATGATGGAAGAGGTTGATGAGGAACGCTCCTGAAGTTTCATCAAAAGTGGACTGTTAAAGCTGGCCAGTGCATGGGAACCACGGCCACATCCACACTGGAGAAAGCAGGCACTCAAGGACAATTCAAGGACAGGGGTCATCTGGAAAAGGTTCCAACTCAATTGTAGACACCATCGTTACATAGGGTACAGGATGGTCCAGGGATCAGCCAAATGCGTTCGAAAACAGCTTGGACTGGACTACAAACGAAAGTTGACAAGACGGGCAGACATACATCTTAAGGCATGCTATAGCCACCTTCACTCCAAGGAGTCAACACGAGCTTCGGTAGGTTGTGTTAAAAGCGATGAAGATGTGGATGCTGCGAAGAACAAAGAGAATGCTGAGACCCTCTCCCTTTCTCCTACAAAATGCAAACCGCTGCTACAGATAACACGTCGCAGTTGGCTATTAATGCAGACCTGCCTGTAGTAGTAGATGTGATTCATACGGCAGAGGAAGTGGGAGGACGTCCGACCAATTTGGGCATCCGTAAGGCGGCGGTGTTTTCGAAGCCGTCACCTGAACTTTACCGGGTCATCTAGCTCGTTTGTCTAGCAATTATTCAGAGGGCGCCAGTCCAACGCAGAGTTAAAAGGTGTCTATGATCATTCTTGCACATAACAGGGGCATTAAGGAGGATCCCGCGAATGACTGACACATTAATCCGCATCTGTTTTTACAGCAGATGAGAAGGGCGCTCAGGAATGAGATGGCCAACAACGGCACAAAACACGGGCTTTCCACAATCTGGTAACGTGGAGTCATGAGGAAAAGATTTTGTCTAGCAGATCTACTTCCGTTTCTTAACGAAACCGCCAAGAGGTTGAGTGGGGAGAAGGGTTACAAGACAGCCATTTGGATTTTTAAAAGGGCCTTGACTGGATTAACGGCAATCTTCCTCTAGAGAAGCTTGGGGTGTTTACTCTACCCGCGGAAACTTCTAACTTGATAGGGGCTTACCTCCAGGATCAAACTTTTCACGTTCAAGCAGAACGGGCCATGTCAGGTCCAATAGTTGTAACAAATGGAGTTCCATGTTAGTGTGCTCCCGGGCTATTACTGTTCTTAAAATACATGGTCGCTTCAACGCATCGCTTGCTTTGTAAGCGTTTCAGGTTTGCCGGCAGTGTCAAGCTATTTGGTTGTCAAAACAAGGCAGTCGTGGAGAAGGATCATGACAGTATCAATGAGGGCGAGTAAGTGCAAACAGCTGGCGAAGGCGGTCACGGTGATGGGCCAACGAAAACCAAGGATGAAAGATCTAAGGATGCAGATTGGGCGAACATCAAACTCTTCACCCAAACAGAGCTGCCGCCCGAAATGTTAACTATTTCCGTTTAGGAGGGTATAGCTTCCAGGGAGCTAGAGGTCTAGTACCATTGTTTGAGGCATATATGCAGCAGCATATTGAGTATTGCACGCAAATATCGGAGCCCATCTCCTTTAGAGAGGCGGGAGTGTTAGAAGGAGTACAGTGTAAAGTCGGTAATAAAACTTAAGAATATGGTCTACCAAAGTTGTTTTAATACTCGGTTTTATTCTCCCTAGATAGAAGACGCAAATGTGGGGACATGACTAAAACATTCAACAGGTCAGAGGGTTTGAATGGTGCTGGTGAGCAGTAGCCCACCCTCAGCGGTAGTCCAGCCCTTCGGCGCATCACCGGAAATTCATGACACTAATTACCACCAGAACCATTCGGGCCAACCCCTCCTGCTGCAGGGTATTGAAAGCCGGAATAATTTGCCTATGGAAGATACCAAGCACAAGTCTAAGAAATGTTAGCCATAGGTGTGTTCGTAAATCAATCTGAGAACCTGTGAACCGGACTGCATTTTCCGTTCCCCCCTACATTTTTGATTTATGTTCTTTTCATATCCTTTCCCTTCTTCCCTATTCTGTACGCCTAATAATCGTCTGTGGAGTGTTTCGTCCACTTTTTCCTTATTCATGGGCCCCAAGAGATGACCAGACAAAGATTGGAAGAAGCAAAGTAACACAGACGGTGGTAGTAATCTTGCATGCGAGTCAGGCAAGCCAGCCACATTGGTCTACAATTCTCCTGACTGTCTTTGATAGCAATACTGCTAATGAGTTGGCCTGCAAAACGCGGTGATTTCGTATTAGAAGTAGATGACTAAATGGGGCTTTTGAAAGGCATTTTGGCACAGATGACAGATTACATTTTTCGTTCTGTTTGTGTTTTGCTTACTACATGAGCGTTCTATGCAAGCTCTTCCACATATGCTGCATGGGGGTGATCGATTTTTCACCTCTGATGCTTAGTGGTCTTGAGATGTCTAACGTCAGACTTAAGAAGAACGGCTGCTGTCTTTCAGATCGTGCTCGTTCACCAAAAGTGGGTTAACACGTGTTGGTAGATGTAATTTGCTGAGGAAAACATCCACAATGAAGTCAAGCTGTGCATTGATACACGGTGGAGAACCGTAAAAAACATCGGATTGTCGTCAAACTTATACTCCACGTGTCGCCAGACGGTGGTGGAAAAAAAGGAATTTGACACCCTCAAGGTGGTGAGACGCACTTACCCCCGCATAGACAGGAAAGCGTTTCAAACGCTTTGCAGGGTTTATATGAGACCGCTCCTCGAGTATGCTAATCGAGGAGATAGACATACAGAATGTCAAACGTGTCCAATGTGCGTCTACCAAACAAGCCATGGGCATAAGTAATGTCGCGTATGAGTCTCGACCTATAATACTTGATTTGTACCTACTTGAATTTCGACGACCTGGCAGTTGTTTTTTATTCACACACAACTCTTCAGGGTGGGTCCCGTTGAACGGTGCACCAACATAACGATTCAGCGATTCGTACGCGGGTTCGAGGCTGGGGGCCCAATTCACCCGGATCCAGTCAGTTTGTTCGTTTCGATGTTCGGCGGTTTTCAGTTGACCTGAAAGACAGTCATTGAAAACAGGGTGTAGGGCCACTCTTGGGGGTTACTGAAAGTAACAAGAACAGAGTAAAATAATAATCTACCAGAACAGGATAAATTACTAATCTAACGGTTTGTTAAATAGATGAGAATCCAAAAACACTTTGAGGCGATCCTTAGAAGAGCAGCTAACAATCTCTAGTGGTAGGTCGCTCCAGTAGTTGTTAACTCTATAAGAGAAGAACTGTTGTCTCAGGAAGTTCCAAGTTCGAAGCATATAGAGTTTCTTGTCGTGATCCCTTCGAGTGTTATCACCCACTAGGGTGAAGAGCTGTTGCATGAGTCCTGTGCTGTAATAAGTCCTGTAATTCCTGTCCTGTAAGAATTAACTCACCGCGGAGTCTACGAAACTCAAGTGGATAAAGATCAAGAATTTCGAGGCGAGACTCATAGGAGGGATGCCGTAAATCAGTGACCATTTTGGTGGCTACTCGCTGGACATGTTCAGTGGCGAGTATTTTCTTCTTCAAACCGGTGTATATGACTTGATTGGCATACTCGAGCAGTGGTCTTATGTTTACTCCGTAGAGTGTGTGAAAGGCATGCTTGTCTAGCCGGGGGAACGTTATTTCGATCATCCCAAAAGTCATAAAACCCCTTTTGGCTGCCAGCTGGTGATGATGAGAGGGACAAACTAGATGACAGCCAAATCCCCGGATCTTTTTTGAGGTCCACTTTCGCGATATCTACTACACTTTGTGCACCGTGTGCATCGTGTATCACGAATAGTTTCCCGGAGTCTCATCCGAGTGACATGTGCGCATACTTCCTGTCGTTTAGAGGGAGACTCCAATCATCTGACCAGCACTCAATACAGTCAAGGTCAATCTGCAATGCACTGGGGTCACAGACATTCCAGATTTGTAATTCGTTCGCATAAAGGAGGGCGTTGCTAGAGATCAACTCAGGGAGATCATTGATGTAGAGCAGAAACAACAATGGACCAAGTACCGATGCTTGAGGGACTCCCACAGAGACTGGGGATGTAGACGAAAGGCCTGAACCGGTTTTCACTCTGAAAGTCCCGTTACCAAGAAAGGAAGTAATCCAACGCAGAACCTTTCCCTGGATTTATTAAGCTTCAAGTTTATGTACCAGAGGACCATGTGGGACACGGTGGAAGGCTTTGGCGAAGTCGAAGGTAGCATCCGAGGTATGACCATTGTCCTTGGCCTTTGTTAGGCTATCCATGAAGATTAACATATTGGTTATGCATGACGGATCGGTACGAAAGCCATGCTGGGTCGAAGAGAAAAGGTTATTTGTGAAGAAATGCTTAACGGTGGTGCGTTTTAACAGTCGTCCCATTATCTTGCATGGGATGCTGGTAAGGTTGATCGGCCGATAACTGGCAGGAGAGTGACGATCGCCTGTTCTAAATATAGGTGAGACAGTGGCCTCTTTCCATACCTCCGGCAGAGTGCCTGTACGAAGTGTCTGTTCAAACAGATTAAGGAGAGGCACCGCCAAACCGACGGCCGCTTCTTTGAGGATCCGGGGATGGATCGCGTCTGGTCCGATGGCACTGTAAGGATTGATCTTAAACGAGAGGTCCTGAACGTCGGACGCAGAAATGTCCGCTATTAGGATGGGGTGTTGGAAGTGTCTCCGCGGAAGAATTGGATGCCAGTTTGGTAGGTCCACATTGTAGACTGATGAGTAGTATTCTCTGAACACATTGGCAACCACTTGGGGGTTGGAGGAGGTATCCCCATCGGGAGGCCGCAGAGAAAGCGCTGAGGTCTTAGTTTTTCTCTGGCGACGTATGTACTTGAAAAAATCTTATTCTCGTGAGCTATCTGTAGGATTTTTGAATGTACCTGTTGGGTGTGTTAACGGATTTTCCGCTTGCACCTGTTTCGTAAAGGACGAAAGGCCTCTAGGTCCTCTGGCTTGCCCGTTAGCTTCTGCTTAGACAGTAGGCGAGAACGTACTTCAGGAAGGCGGCGTATGTTCCGCGGAAGCGGTGCACGAGGGGCGAACTTCCATAGTTTTCGAGGAGCAAATGCTTCATCGGCTTCGTGAATGGCAGCTTTAAATGAAAGGTAGTTCAAGTTCACTGAGTCGGATGTAAGGCTGAGCGTGTTTAAGAACGTGCTTAGTGCGTTGAAGTCTGCTTTCTGGAAGTTTCGGAACGAAGTCTTTGTTACAGCGTTTGGAGCCAGTAACAGATAAAGTCAGGTTAGTAGCATGTGGTCACTATACTACAGCGGTGGTTTGATGACCACACTATCTACCAGGTGAGCCTCGTTTGTAATGACCAGATCGAGCAAGGAGGGTGTTTGTCCTGGACGGTGCCTTTTAGGTAGATTGACATGTTGTGTCCAGGCTTTCTCATGGATCAACATTGCCAAGGGTTTCCAGAACCCGCAGCCACAGTCCTCATGAGAAGCCGCCATAGAGTTGCTTTTGGGTGTGTTGAAGTCACCATAATAAGATGATGAGAAACGCTGAGTAGACGTGAGACGGTCTAGGTTAGCAAGGAGGGCCTCGTCGTCGGATGCACTGCATGACGGCGAACGGTACATAACACCGGTAAGCGGAGTGTCACGTTCGCGAAGTTGAAGTTTGATCCAAAGCGTGTCGCTTTCTTTGGGAAGGTAAGTTCTCCTACGACAGTTGGCACTGGGAGCATCTGGCTTAGGAAAACGGCGCAGCCTTCCATGCGTCCACGGGAGGAGTCCGTCCGGTACAAAGAATAACCAGGGACATGCAGTTCATTATCAGTGATATCCGCGGAAAGCCAGGTCTCCGTTACTGCAAGAATGTGAGGGCTAGTGTCGTGGACCAGCTGTCTGATTTCTGGTATTTTGTTCAGAAGGCTCTGACACTTAGTGTACACGTACTTTAGGGCTAATTCCTCGTTTGGCTGGGTGCAAAAAGAGATAGAAATGCACGAGGGATAGCTTGTGAAAGTAGCCTCAGTAATGAGAGGGAGTGCGTAACTGGCGACATAGATTTGTGCGCCCTCTCTGATGGTGGTGGTAGCCGTTTCATCACAGCCTAGGCATATGTGTGCGTCCCTGTGGGACGCTTCGTCCGCTTCTGTTGGTCCAAGGTCGATGACCTTCTGACCGCTCTTACTTTCAGAGCTTCTGGAGGGTGATTTGCAATTTCGCAACCTCGAAGATTTGGATGGGGTTGTAGATGAGAAGGGAATATAGGGCGAAATGGCCCCGATGCAGCCGAAGAGGGAGTCGTCGGAATGAGACAAGTTTGGACCATTCTGGATGCAGGGAGGATCCCAGCAGACTCATTAGGCTATAAAGCTTAAGGATAAAATTTGTCATGACGGACGTTTCTTTGGCGAGATAATTGGGGGTCTAGAAGAGTGATGATCCTTAACACCTTCAGGATCTGCTCTCCCGGCCTCTTGCATATCCACAGGCGCTTGACCTTCCAGGGAGATGGGGGCAGTAGCCTCTGAAGTGTGTGCTTGTGGTGGTCCATGCGAGGACACTGGTCCCCTCTTGACAGCAGGGGTAAGGACTTTAACGCCAGCCTGGAGTTTGAGGTCAGCCTTGATGCATCACCTTGTTCTAGCAAGCTGAGAGCGCTACTGCAGCTCCTGCAGTGAGCGATCTAGCGAGACCCTCCTGAGGTTAACGTGGCTTCTCTGTAGCTCAGCCGCTTTTTCCAGTACTTCCTCCGTACTAATCTTGGTGGGTAACGTCACAAGGAGTTCCAGTGACTTCTTGATAGCTTTGGAGCGAAGTCTGCTAACGGAAACCATTTTTGTAGACTCTGGAGGAAAAAAGGCGTTTATCACCGCTCTGGCTTGTTCCCCTGGAGAGAGTGCGGTCGGAAATCGTCCCCACAAGACAAGCCTCTTCTCCCGCAGTGCCCTATCATTCAAGTTCGTCGCGATTTCCTAAATTTGAGCAGTGAACAAAGCCACTGCCTTGCGAGCAGCCGCTGCGCCTGAAAGGCAAAGCAATGTATCCATTCAACGAGCTCATTTATGACTTCATGTCTGATAAACCTATCCGAGTATCACCCAGGGCTTTTTCTACCGTGACTATCTGTGCGCAATGATGATGATGAAGAGGATGATGATGATAAGTATTATTGTTCCTTATACTGATCACGTGTTACCGGAATTTAATTTACCAGCTAAGCCACAACCTCTCATCATGTGACCTCATCGTTTTCAAGTTCAAAGTCTTTCGTTCCAGCCTGGTGTACTACATGAATAAAGGATTCATCAATCGAGTTTTTTTGTTCACACGGTAGAGAGGAAAAAGTGGACGACCAAGTTCCTATCGGTTAGCATGAAGGGCAGTTGTGTTCTCGATTGAATGTTCTCTGAATGTTCCAGTTGACTACTTGACATACGTCTTCAAAACGTCTTCAATACGTTCGGCGCACGTTTTTTGAATTCCTCATTAAACTGATTGTTTTGGTACCTACCCAGTGTAGTTTGTTTCTATGAAATTTCACGTCACTAATGAGTTGAGCAGCAGTTCTACCCACTGTACCTTTGTAAATGCTGGAATTTGCACTCACACTTCATAGATGGAAACAGAATTGAGCTCTTTTGAAATGACGCTAGTAAGATATGTTTCCGTCAATTGTGGACCTATGAACGGAATAGACGATATCATGCCTAGCTGAATTTTTGTCGGATCGATTTTCCGGTTCGTCTCATCAACTCTTAATCTGGCCTGAATTCTGGTAGATGGCAGCAGTTTACTGGGTAAAAGTGCGCAAATTTAATCTTAGTGGTAAGAACTATGGGGTTGGTTTGATATAACGTGAATGTCCATCACATGTGACAACAGCTTCTACTCACAGACGGACTTTCGGGCAGTCCTCTGGAAACAGTAACATTACATACGAGGTTCGCTCTTTTTGTTCGTTAGTAGTATATATCCTTATCACGGCCGAAAATTGGACTATGAATACGACTTCATGAGGCAACTGTGTTGACTACTAAGAAATTGCCTTCACCTTAGGCTTAACTGAATTATCCTATTTGATATCTGAACTACATCTTTCTGTGAATAGTGTTGAGATTTTGGTATTGGTATGTTCGCCGAGCTTGGCATTCAGGTTGCAAACGTTTCACCACCAAGTGAGGTGACATCATCATCGCTTGGTGATGAAACGTTTGCAGCCTAAATGCCAAGCTCGGCGAACATACCAATACCAAAACCATCAACCCGAGCTACGAACAACACCACCACTGTTCCAAACCATCAGAAATGTTGAGATTGACCGATCACCTCAAGTGGAGATACACTAACTGTCCTGTTAACTTTAATNAAAAGGAAACACGAGGCTAGAAAATAGTACGGATACTGTCAAACACGAATAAGACAATACGCAATGATTTATGCTATTCTACAACGAATAGCAATGATTGTACATAATTTTTTGATGCGCTGGGCATCAAAATAACAAGAATATTAATGGACAATGACAACAATGAAATTTACACCAGATTTCGAGTTACCCGCGGACAAAAAATTGACGTTCGACGAGGACATCGCAAGAAGCTATTCAAACTCCGTCCTCGGACCCTCCTTAGCCAGAATTTCTTTTCTCATAGGGTTATTGACCATTTGGGCAGTCTCCATTCTGATGTTGTTGGCAGCACTTCTAGAGAACGTTGTGAAAGGTTGTTTGGTTCACATTTGCCCGAAAATGGATTACGCAAGTAATCCTGCTCTAATCTTAGTGCTCACTGTAATCCTCAAGTGCGACACTATACTCTGTTTCCAATAAGTGCCTCTCAGATCAGGAAACGCCCGCTTGACATCGAGCCTGAGAAATCTACTGGATCAGTTACCTTGGGCCTCTGCCTCGAGCCTGATCCGCTGAATATTGTCCATAATCACATAGTGTTCTACGATGATTTTCCCATGAGGTGAAGTAGAACCTCATTTCCTCCATTGGATTCAGTACAGTGAGATTCACTGAGCTCAAAAATACAAAAAGCATCCTGTCAATCAGCGTATGTTCTCCGACATGACCTAACCTGGCCTGCAACAGTAAATTGACCTTCGGTTTGGGGCGCTCATTTGAATTTGTTTTTTGTTGTCGAGCTCATCCGTTTTGTGGTTCGTCTTCACTAAATGGAGTGGGCATTAAGTTGGTTTGAAAAGATATCCATTGAACTATCATCTACACGCAAGAGGAGAGGTGATATTAAAAAAATCGGTTGTATTCGAAGGAAAAACATTCGGCACACCCCATCTACAACCGTATCTTCAGCGAGGTTTAGGCCGAACAAAGACAGCGGGAGTTCTAAAAGTCCCATGTTTATCATGAACGGAAACTGGGCTCCTTCTCCGCAAGTTTTACATGACAACATGATGAAAGCTCATGTAGTCAAGTCAAGAGAAATGAGTGATTTCTTCCGTTTACTATGTAGGTTTTATCATTTAACTTTCGGTTGTTCAGATGAAGATGCTGTACTGAAAAAGTTTCTGGAATATGATTCTTGTTACAAATGTGCGGATAACGTGAGTCTCGTGGGTAGCGGACGTTGAGGCATCTGCTTTTACACTCATAGTTCAACTTGGCTTGCGTCTTTGCTTACTTCAAACGATGCAATTTTAAACCGGGAGAGTATAATCGGCTGAATTTCTTTTGTTGTTTGTGAGAATTTTTATGTTTCTCTGCGCTATTTGAGGTTGTGTTTTAGATATCTTGTGCATGATATGGAAGAAGACGATGAGGATTACAAATACGAAATATTTCCGTGGGCGTTGGGCTCTTTCTGGATGAAAAAAATTTCGTCTTTTCTCCGTCTCAGAGAAACCATTTGGGCCAGGATGAATTATAGAGCAGTGGTTAGTTACGCTTGCTGCAAGGAAGTAAACAGATTTTCACTGATTATTTTCCGAATTACTTTTAAGCTCATGTCGATATTTCCTGACCACCCAATTTGGACCAGAGAACGGCCTCGCTATCATGGAAAAGTTATCAGAGCGTACGCAAAAGAGGAAAATTCCAATGTTCCAAGAGGACCCGAACAATCGCCACCGTATTGCGTGGCTTGTCAACCGATATCTGAGAATCGTGCGGATACTGATTTGATTGTATCACTCCCGATTACAGCAAGTGGGCAAATCACACGAGAACGTAGTTCAAACGATTCGGCTTTTGGGAGTTACTTCGAAGATGGTATTTTGGATCTAATTGTTTCTTGTTACACTAAGTTGTAGGAGATTTTGAAGATTTTATTGAGCCTAGTGCAACTTCACAGAGTCCTTGCGAAGAAACTTGGCTTTCTCAGGAAACATATCATTCAAGTTAGTGGATGAAATTTTTGCAACGTTAAGAATTTATTTGGTGAATTTCATTTGCGGGTCTGGTTGCATGTTCAATAACGAGTTCTTGAGTAGTCTTAACCAAATCTCTCATAAATTTATATGGCTACTCCACTAGCAGCAGTTTACTGTCGTGGATCTGTAGATCAACTACAGCAAGCTGTACGATTTGAGAATTAACACAAACAGAAAGAATGAAAATCAAAGAAACCTACCCATGGTAATTTAGAAAGATGGATAGCTTTAGGGTTCCACTGCACCAGTTCAATTCATCTCACTGATACAGAGGGATTCTGCGTCTACGGCGTTGATTTCCGAGACATTGAGTATGTAACCATATTAAAATGAGTAGTAGACCATGTTAGGCCTCAGCTTCCCAAAATCAGTGCACAGGGAAAACATCAGTAGGAAAAGAACGGACAAAACTCTTCGAGTAAAAATGTTTCCTTTGAAAATGAAAGATGCGAAAGATATGAGAAGTTGTGAACCACAAACTACCTTTTAACCGTTGCACTACTTATATCCCGTAGAAGGGCGCTTTTCATTTATTGGTTTTACTTGTCAGTCAAGATTATTGTTTCAGATCCAGGCTGAGTTTAGGGTTACTCCGGCTCATCGCTATTCACTTGTTGCAAGAAACACGTATGAGGTCTTTTTGTTTGTTATCCGTTGATCACAACGAAGTATGTGTGGTTTATAATTGATCTTTCACAGACTTGTACATACACTGTGCATTGTATATGATATTTACACGCTATTAAATCGGATTGTTTGAACGTTAAACAATTAATTATGCCTTTCAGATTTGCTTGCTACGATTACTTTCTAATGAATCTGATTGATTAAAATACCACTCATATCGACACTGTGGGACGCCGTTCTAAGAACCAAACTGCGCGGTGAAACAAAACTACCAATCACCAACTTCTGCTTAAATTATGTACGGCTAAGTTTCATTACCTATATTAAGGACTTAAACCATGCGTTGGCGCACGCTACGTCTAAACGGCATATTTCATTTATCAGGTCATCCTTTATCCCGCCGTACGCTGTACATCTGACCTGTTTCGGGTTTAAAGAAGCCACCAGATGTTTAGTACATCATGTTAGCTCAAAAACACAACGATTTTACTCCCAAAGCTGGATTTTCTTGGACGTCGTCCGCCCCTTAGGTAAATTTCCTTGAATACTTCTTGTATATAAGTAAAACCATTCAGAAACTTGTGTTTCTTTTGACTCCATGCTGTTTTGCTCTACTTTTCATGTTTTGTAGCGCTTAAATATTGTACACTATAGCTTTTTGACGTGGCTGCGATAATTCTGTGTTGGGTACGTGTAAACTAACAACGGTACCTAAGTATAGAACTGTTTTCTTCACCTGGTATCGTTTGATTAGCTTACTTGAATGTAAGTTGGTACTGCACAGTTGGTCTAACTCCGAATTTGCACTTTAAGTAAATTCCCATCGTATTGAAACCACATTGTGAATCCTGTGGAACAGCTTTCTACCACTATTGCACTCAACGGTAATTGAACAGCTGTTACTATTGACCTTCGGAGGGTTTGATGTCTACGACTGGAGACTCCAGAGGCAGCGAACGAAAACGAACAACACCTCATACAGAAGTTTACCCTACCAGCGTGGCAGTAGCTGTTGTACTGTTGTTTGCCGGTACTCTAGCCTGACTGACGGCAGTGGTTGAAGAGTAACTTGGGGTGTATAGTCAGTATCAGCTAGACACCGTGGATACTATCATTTCAGCACGTCAGTTGTTGTTTTGTCTTACTATCTCTGAGCCATAGTAGGCTTCGGGTCATACTGAGGTTTGATGTTCGAATTTGGACAAGCTGGTAACCTATCGGTTTTAAAGGGCAACTGTTGAACGATTCTATATAAACCCATATTTTGAACTTACATAGTGTGATACGGGACTTAAATTCTCGGCCGTAGGAGGTGTAATCTACCCAATCAGGATTAAAAGTTCTTCCTTTTGTTTATTCAGAAGTCAGCAAAAAGAAGAGGTGTAGTGGGATACTGAGGAGTTTGTTAAAAGTGTTCAGAAATTCAACGTATAGTGTAAACCACACATGACACGTACAACGATCACAGTCCTTACATAATGGAAACGCCCCTGAAATGAACTTATCTGGATAAGGTATAATAAAATCCGAAAGAAAACAGTGTGTCTGAAACTGCACGTACTAAAAACAGTCGATCTTTGATTTGGTTGTCAAATGACGGTCTATCGAAAGGCCAATAAAGGGTACATACACCGTGATAATTTGTGGGAGGGAAAGAGAGATCCAATTTGTATTCATTTGGAGATAGAAGCCAATAGGGGTTTGGTTGCCTGTTGTTATTACAACAATGAGTTTGGTTAAAAATGCCTGCGTTCAGCGATGAAGCCGGCTGCTATGGCGTGGGGGTGCTTTACTAAAATTGAATGATTTTTGATGCAAAATTTTGCGCACTCCGCCGGTGCGCCATCACAAAGAAATTGCACCGTGATGCAATATGATGGATCGCACATCTTGATGGCTTCTCTGAACACACTAGAAAGTGTGAAGTTCACATTTACAAGGTCACTCGTCCCATTTTTGACAGACTGCGGTCTTTCGATCTTATGCATCAGAAGTTGGAAGAATAATGACATTTTTTCAAGGGTGATAACAGTTTTAGGACAGCCTCTGTAACTCGCTTTCTCGTGATGTAGGCTTTTAAACCAAAGGATTTGGCCGCAGATCTTGATCGTTCTGTTTTCTAGACATGAGCGTCATGGTAGTGCCTTGGCTAGTTTACAACTGCGACTAAGCGTGACACTACTAATTGTATACTATTTTAGCTGCTTTACAGAATAAAGCAGATTTCTTTAACTGCTAAATACAGCAGAACGGAAGGATGAAAGGATGCTGCAGCTGATCCCTACCTTGATCTTCTCTCTAATTTTGTCAAAAAGCTAACATAACTCTTTTTAATGAACACTCTGCTGAGTTAGCAACAAATGTGGCTAATCATAATAGCACTGTCCCGGAAAATCCCAGTCAATACCATGTGTACTAAAGTTTCCATCGTCATTTCCCAGGAACTAGAATGTGAGTTAGTGTAGACACTTCCAAAAATTGTACTGGTAACCAGCTAGATAAACAGGCCATCCTCACTCACAAGTTAGGATCATTGAAAGCCGACATCTACTGCGTTTCAAAAACTGAAGACCAGACATTGTGTTGTTGACACTTGCACTGTTCGCTCGATGTTGATTGTACGCTCTAAGCGACTCCACACTCTCACCTATCGGTTAGTCTGGAATAAGTGTCGTTTGCTTGGTTTTCAGAAATTTCTGACTGTTTGCTTATGCTCTGACCGGCTGTAGTGGCAGCATCGTCAAAACTCACCTTGCTATTATTTTTCTACTTTCCTTGCGTCTAGACATAGTTCTGATGTCGCCAATTTAGTTGGAAACATGAACGCACAGTTTGGTCGAACGAACGATGCTGTGCCTCCTTTGGATAGTAGGTTTGATCTGGCATCCCACCACTCGACTAATGATGGGCACTTGTTGTAACTATGCATAATCACCAGCTCTAGACATCGTACCTCTCAATGTTTTACCTGGTTCCCCCATTTTCCCAACCAGAATTTATCTCAAGTATACTACATAGCTATTAGTTATAGATGGCGTGATTCAGTTCACCACGATCAGTTCTGTCGTAGCTCATACATAGATTCAGTTTACGCGTTATTACTTTATCGGCTTGTCCTTAATTCCTTCAGGCAACGGCCAACCCAATTGCAGCCACTTAGAGTTAAAAAATTTTCAAAGTCAACGAACAACAAAGCGTATCCAGCTGGCTCAAAACACAGGCTTGGCAGTTTCAACCTAAACTATCCCAACAACTGGTGGACACAAAATCCACATACCACTCAGGCATCAGTATTGTGGTATGCAGGTTGAACAAACAATGGACCGTTGGGGTTGCTGGATTTCCGACGAACTATTTCACATGAAATTTCTTATACGGCCTTAAGGGAAACACTCCATAGAAAACTGGGACGTGGTCTGGCCACAGTTCATGAGACTTGGATAACTGAGAAGGTTGATTAAATGAAGGTTGGTCCTGTTTCAAAGTAAGTTACAGGACCTTTTAAGATCATCCTCACGGCTGATCCCTAGGTGTCCACCTGTCAGTGTAATTACCAACAAGACGTATAACACATTCGTACTAACTCCTGAAGGCTAGGTTGCTGGGTAACACATCCTATGAGCTAATTTGGCTGGTCTCCTGCGTATAACCTGTTGTCTTTGCAAGGTTGCAATGTGCTAGTCTGATATGCAGAACCACATACCAAGATCTAGGTCTGCTACTGCGTCTCGGTTCTCGGACGCATTGGTGTAGAAACTTCTTGAAGGAAGTGACGAGGAATCAGCTTAGATCTTAGCTTAGTTGCTACACTGAATGTGGGTGACTGAGATACTCTCTTCATGCTTGGTCTATTCAATAACATTTATCAGTTCAAGGATGGAGCCAAGAGATTTTCATAAACTGTGGGAAATTAACCTGACCCAATTCATCATTGGACTTCTGGTTTACTTCATACTTGCTCGAGTCACCGTAATTTGTAAGGTAGCCATTAAAAGATGACGGACAAGGTTTCCACCTAAATGGAGATGCATTGGTCAAATTTTCATTGTCCATCAAATTCTGAGGTAGCGCTGCACGTGCCGACGACCAGCAGTTGCTGTTTGACTCAGTGGATCTATCTCCACATTTACAGTCTTTTGAGTGCATTGTGAATATTTTGTCACTGCCCTTTTTACATACTCCAGCTTAGGTTGGGGCCTATAGTAAACCGCCTAACAGTTTCGGCACCAAGATTGGCCCCACCTTAATGTTGTCCAATTTTTTTAAATGTTTTTGTTCAGTTTCTTGTGGACGAAGTAACACAGAAAAAATGTTAGTGGGTAACTTCTACCTGGTGAAGATTGGCTGACCTTAGCTTTGGTGACGACGTAGTGTCCGACAGTTTTCAAGTGGTTCAGTGAATGTGAGATGCAACGACGTTCTGCTCAGTACTTCAAATTCAAAGCGCTTCTACAAGACTGTTTCAAATACCTAGGTGCTGTTAAGTAATGGTGTTTAATAAATTGATGACTTGTTACGTAACTGTATCAGTGGCGGTGGATGTGTCGCAATTGAAATAGAAGCTTGCATCTCCAAAGTCAGGATGATATTTGTCAGCATAAAGCATTCCTGGCTACAAAGAAGCTAAAAGTTTGTGCACTCAAAGCGGTTGTGCAAGCCATGTTACTTTGTGGTTGCGAAGCTCAGCCACTCAGAGTAAAAGCTGTAATGCGTCTTCAACGATTTAACTGTCGACGTCTACGATTGGTCGTTCACGTCAAGCACCATCAACGGGTAAGCAGCTATGAAGTTAGAAAGTGTAATAGGCACCAAGCCACTTCATTCGTTTAAACATCCCCAGAAGCTTCTCTATCAGGTGTGCCGTAGTACGATTCAACATGCTGCAAGTGTTTGGATAAAACTTTGGAGGCTCTTAATGATTGATAACTAACTGTTGTGGTACGGCACAAACTTCTTTTTTGAAGACGTCCGTTATGATTTTCAGTTGTGCACTGCAAAAGAGTTCAGCACAAAAGCTAGGTCTGGTACTATTTACTACGAATACAGTGTTTGCATCCCTTATGAGTTAGAGTTTACTTTTCAATTTGGCCTGTTTTTAATTCCTGACTTAGGAATAGCAATATTTTACAACCAAATTGTATTACTGTGAATTTCAGCCGCTTTAAGTGATTTTCACACGAGTGATGCACTCAAAATTGCGTCGAAAAATAAACGGACGTCACATAAACGTATGATGGTTTAACCCACATGCGTTTTGTCTGGACGGTTTCGTGGATTCGATGGCACGTACTTCTGAAAAGACCGATGTCGTTTGTATCTAATAACGTTTATCAGGAGGTGACTGTCTTTACGGTTGATATGTGCTCGTGCTAGTTGTGGTAAACAAACTGTGTAGCACACCATTGTTTTACACTGGAAAACACATTCGTGATTAAACTGATCCTGGTCTAGAAATACTGCTTTTTATTTCTTTTACGGATGTGTTCACCGGAGTTTCTGGTGATTTCATATAAATATTGGATGATGACTATATTCTTCCAGACTGAGAAATCTTTTGCTATTCGCTACCTCATTTCAATATCGGACGCCCGCACTGCTGTTGTCGAGTCAGTGGGACAAATTGAAATTGGGGTACCTACAGCAAGGGGTTGGCTCGCGCTCCACAGATACCTCAGTCATCTGCTGATTGTTAAAAAAAGTAGTAGCAACGGTCTCCCCTCAGTTCCATGTCCATCAGATTTAGCACATCACTTCAAACATGGTGGAGGGATGGCTTTCAGTTAACCTATAAACGTATCCTTGACGGCTATTGAGGTCTGGCGACTCAGGAACTTGTTGATAGCTTTACAGGTTCGAGCTTAGTGGAGTTTGTTCATAAGATTTTGTTGATCCAACCCTTTTAGTATAATATGGGATGCCTGTTTTATTTTTCTTACGACGTGCTGAATATTCATGTCATTCAAATATGAGTGGACGAAGTCCACTCCATGTGTATCTTTGCGAATGAGGCGTTGAAAAGCTCAATTGCGTTGATGAAACTGAACTTCATTCAAATAAGTCCTATATAACCGGAGGTGACGCATACGACGAATTTTTAAACATAATCTAACAGTATGCCTGCATTCTGCCAGGGGCTTTTATCATCTGTAGACAGATTGTGGTATCCAGCATGTTCAATATCAAATAGTTATAGGGGACGGTTACCTTACTGTCTAGATGACGCCAGACAATTGGCTGCCTCGTGACTTCAGTCAACTGTAAAGTCCATTAACATCATGAACAGCGTGCCATTCCGGGTTCCGTAACATGTTCAACGTTTGTACTGGTGAGTTTCATCTCATAAAAATCCATGCAAATGGACAGTACTGAGATAAACCCCCTATGTATACGGATGCTCTATATTACCTGGACATTGTCGAACTAATGTCATACAATGCGCAACTGACATGTGGATATCGAACGGAAGATGCTGCTTGGGCTTATAGAGCGTACCTAGCATGATGCCGATTTCCAGCTTCCCAACTTTACCTAAAGGACGAAACGCCGTAAAAAAATCTGCCCCGTTTATTGAAAGTTTTTAGTATGCACTGTGTGAAATTTCCGCTGGGGTTCAAACTGAGTGTTAATGAGAATTTTCCAACTAAAGATGGGTACCATTGATGTCGAGGGCTTTCGACCTTGCATCTAGCTCGTGGGATAGTGTTAGTCTCCAGTGAATGTGTAGTAATAAACAGGGGTGGCGGTTATTATAAGACGATTTGAAATTCCCTCTGTTTGCGTGATCTGCAGATGAAAGGTTTGATTTTCCTAGTAGATAGTCCGACTCAGCGACGGTCGTGTCAGCAGCAATTGCCACTTGTCTGTTGCACATGCTTAGAAGATCTAATAAGTTGACGGAGCATCAGCTGTCCCGGGCTAGGCAAGCCCCTCACTGCCAAGTGAGTCAGACTCTTGAGTCAGAGGCTCGGGGTGGGGTCCCTCAAGTCAACCCCCTTCCGCGGCATAAACGACCGGGAAGTATCAGAAGTTATCGTTCTCTCGACAGTGACATTACTAACTGGCCACGACTTTCTCCTAC